>VDFB02058242.1:21528478-21814689 GCA_007258455.2 Sequoia sempervirens | reverse complement strand
CACCAAATTTGGTGCTCGCCAAATGATGCACTTCATTTGGATAGCACCAAATTTGGTGCTCGCCAAATGATGCACTTCATTTGGTGAGTGCCAAATTTGGCACTCGCCAAATGGTCATTTTGGGTAAAAAACAAAAGTGGCACCTTTTTTTTCACAACTTGGTCCACTTACCTTGGTTTTGGAGAAAATTAAAGGATATGATTCAAATTAAATCATCAAGTGAATACTTTATATGGGTATTTAATAGCACCAAATTTTCTTATACACTGAGTGGATTAAAGAAGTGAAATTTCTTGAAAGTGTTATTAAACTTGAGATTCAAGATGTGTATGCATTGACATGGTGTGCATTCCTACTTAAAAGAATGAGAAGATTGGAGAGAAGACATAAAGGGTAGCATAATGTACATAATATATCACCGAAAAATGAGGAAGGTTGAAGAGGTTACATGATCAACATGTGATGGACATAGATCCATAATAGGATGGCATAGTGATAATAGGAAGTTGAATGCAATAAAAAATAATTGTCATAAGAAGAAGATGTAGGATGAGGTTCAGGAAGTTGATGTATTCAATGAAGTAACAATTGAAGGAGAGAGAGTGAAAAAGGATTTTATTAGAAGAATGAGAAGGTGAAATGTGATGTTACAAACTAATGTAAGAGACACAAAAAATACTATGAGGAGTCGTTCTATTGAGGAAGGTCTAATTGAAACATTGTAGAGATGTGGTTAAGGGATTTATATTCCAAGGGAATGTAATGAAAGAACACTTGGAAGAGGTGGATAGAACAAGAAAGACTCTTGTCCTCAGGGAGTGGGGAAGAGTGCACTTGAGTTAATTTTGGGTGGAGGAGGACAAGATATGCCCCAATTACTACTTCTAGAAATATAAGAGGTGTAGGAAAATATGCAAACATATTTTCTAAAACCTATTCAAGTGTTGAGGATGTGTTAAGGTTAGGATAAAAAATTAAAGGGTAGTTATAGCTTGCAAATTTCTTACTTGGGGTATCCTTAAGGGTCATGCAATCTTGCATCACCCAAAAAACATGTTTTGATTTTTTGTGTGTTTTGTTTTCTTTTTACAAAATTTTGAAGTTCCAATTATTATCTAGCATTACAATTCTACCAGTAGTCTTATGAAGCCTAAGAATGCATATTATAGTTACATATAGTTATTGGTCAAGTTTTATTTGCCACATGAAGATAGAGCTTAATTTATAGTTTGGAGCTTGTGTAGTAACACATGAAGGGGAATGATATAATAGAGTAACAACATTGAGCCTCATTTTCTCATATTTCATGATTTGAATTAACACTAAGTTTAATTGTTCAAATTAGAGTTGTTTTCTTTTATTGGGTGGATAGAAGGATGCATCCCATTATTTGAGGTAAAGAAAGGGGCTAAGTGAAGGTATAGTTGTGTATACTTAGTAATTTGGGGCTATATTGATCCTTAGTGAAGACTTATTTCTTGGTGATAAACAATTAAGGCTTTATTCTACTCAAGAAATAATGGAAAGAGGAAAGTAGGTTGTAATTGCTAAATACTTCATAAGGTCATGCTTAATTACCATTGGGATTATGGGATAGTGAATTTTCTTTCTTAAAGATGTGTAATATGGCTCCTTTGAGAATCATCTATATAAACCAAAGGTTTGAACTCAATTAAGGAGCATTGTGGGGAAACGTAAGGAATGATGTAGCATAAAAGAACTAGATTGCATACTAGAATTAAAGATCTAGGTAGGAGGTCAAACTTTAATGTGAATTCATATCTAGTTGATTATAAGTTCAATGGTGCATCAATATGAATATGATTGTGCATTGCATGTGGCATAGGTACATGATTGAATATATGTGGTAGCATTCATATTACAAAATTATTTTACAATGCACGTATAAATTAGGAATCATTTCTTGGTGAAGTCTATTATATGGAACTATTTAAGACATGTTGGTATTTGGATATCATAAGGATTCAAGGCCTGATTATAATTTCTAATGGATTAATGTAATTATTTTGTTTGAACAAAGATAACATTTTATCTATGTGTTTATTTCATATTTAGTTTTTTTTGTTGTATGTTGAGGTATGGATATTTGATGCTTAAATCTACGAGTTAGGGATACATTATTAAATAATCATTCAATATACCTCAATCCATTATTGTACCACAAAACCTTAATCATTGTAGGAAAAGAGATGAAAATGAATATGAACAAATGATTACCAAGAAGGGGAGCAATACACCTAAAAAATGGTAGCTAATTTTGAGTAGAAGAGAATTAACAAGTTGACCATGATATAGGATTTCCAAACCAATCATTATGGTGTCCAAAACAAGGATGATAAGACTAGAAAATAACATCCAAGGAAAGGTAAAATGACCAACGATAATGACATCCAAGTTTGTGATATTTAGCTATAACATAGAACTAAAATGGGAGGCTATGGCATCCAAATCAAAGTAGAAAATAAGACATTGCAAAAGCCCCTCCAAAAAATAGAAGATCAATCCATAAATGGTATCATTCTAGCCTCCAAAAATTAAAAAAAAGTCTTGCCCTATGAAAGCTTTGGTAGCCAACCTTTTAGCATGGAAGCCAATCCCTTTTTTCTTCCCCCAAAACAAAAAGAAAGGCCTAGAAAGATATGCCCAAAATAATCTTAAAAAATAAAACTAAAACTATTCCAAACAACAATTTTAATCTTTTTTCTAAAAACTTTGATATAACCAATTTACGTTAGGCTAAAAAGGACAATAAAGTTCACCTTAAAACATATGTCCAACCTTTGAAAACAATTAAATAAAAAAGGACAAATTGGCATGGGGTCTTAGTCACTTTCAATCAAGATGATTCAACATATAGGTGGATGACAACAAATATCATTGCTTCACCTTTTGGAGTGAGATGGGTAAAAATGGTCTTGACAATCCTCCACCTCTCTGTACACATGGAATCTCATCATGATAAATTATACTTGGAGCATTACAATATATGAAATTGTACTACTCATCTAGTAACACATTTGTCATCAATTTTATTCACATGAGATTTTTTATTCATCAACACAAGTATGTACAATAATGGGACATATTTTATATCTTAAACATGGTTGAAATTAAACCATAATCAATACAATTAAATTACATAATCAAAATGCTACAAGCATATACTATTTAATCCTTGTAATTCACTATTAATGTTTCAACACATGTTTACCACTTTCACCTGACTTAATCTTGATTAAATTATGTTTATAAACCTTAATTCATTTAACCATAACCAATCAATTTGATATTCAAATCTATCGATAATTAGCTAGTTTTTAACTAGGATTAGCAACATTATGTAATTTATACTATTCAACATCAAGTTAAATGCACTATTAGCACATAACAAAATTAATATTCAACATGATGAATCAAAATCATTTGGTTCAAACATTCAATCACATTAACATACCCCTTTGATACACTTGTACATAGGAAAAACATGAACACAATCATTAATACTATCAAGGAATCAAATCATCATCATCTAGTACAATAAGTGTTTACAAGAACATCACAATGGGTGAATAGAATATGCCTCATCAAAATGTCACAAGATTAATCATGCCATGCTTAAAG
This sequence comes from Sequoia sempervirens, assembly GCA_007258455.2. Lineage (NCBI taxonomy): Eukaryota > Viridiplantae > Streptophyta > Pinopsida > Cupressales > Cupressaceae > Sequoia > Sequoia sempervirens. The sequence goes on along the minus strand of VDFB02058242.1, from coordinate 21,811,047 downwards.
TCACTTGTTAACACAAGGGTAACTAGTAAACAAGGTGTGACTAAGGCCACAACATGTTTGAGCCTTACAAAACTGCAAAATTTCATGTTGAGAATTTAGTTGTCTTGATGGACTTGTGTTTGAAAAGGGGTAATGTTGATATACATTGTTTAGGAATTTCTTAAGATAGGATTGTTCTTCTTTGATCAAACTCTTGTTATTGATTTGATTGTTTGGTACACTGATCAAAGACAACAAGCAAACACATAGGGATATATAAGGTGTTGATGTAAGTTGATGATGCAATGTTGATACTCCATAATGATGTTATGGACATATCTTGAATGCTCATGATTAAATTCTCTAAGATGGATCTTTGATGATGTAAAATGAATTATGGGTTGTCTTTAAATACAACATCCTAGCACACAAGTTGATGAATCTCAAAAACTGAACTCAACAAATAATGACTAGTTATATGGAGTCAACTTGAACCCAAATTAAAATTTGACATTGAAAGTTTTGAAACCATTTCTAAACCATAAAACTAAATTTAGATAACCTCACACTTATATATTTAATCTAAAATACTAATAAAATTAAATACCATCCTTTTGAATGTGTGAAAGTGAAAATTGAAACTTTTATCCTAATTCACTAGGATAACCTATGTAAAGCAAACTAAACTTCAAGGATGAATATTTAAATATTTAAATTGCAAAGCTTTTGAAATAAGTTCCCTAAGTACTTTATTCCAAAATTTAACTCAAAATTTTGACTTTAAAAACTTAGTAGTGAAGGTTAGGGAACATGGGGCAACTAAAAGGTTGCAATTATTCCTAAGGTTAAAAAATCAAGGCTCCTTATGTTCAAAGGCTATATGACAACCACATCTAGACTAATTTAATCCTCTTCCACCACTTTTTCCAAAGTACATTTTGTCCAACATTAAGAGGACCATATCCTCATTGTCTTGCTTAAAAAAAGCCCTTAGCTAAAAGTAGTGGACCACTAAGGCTAAGACAAACTAGATTCTAGGAAGCAAACATAATAACAAGGTAATAATAATATAATAATCTTACCCTCTGGTCCCATGTGCCCCCAAAACAATATTAGCCGTTAGCCACCACAACATATGCTCTCATTCCTATTTGATTAGGTGGGCGGCCGCTTTAGCAGTTGGTCACGGGTTCAAAACCGTCTACGGTCACATCGTCCCCCGCGCCCGCCAAACTCAAAACAAATTTACGTGCCATATACGACAAGAAAGAGCGTAGGTTTACCGGGTGTGCCAGTCGAAAAACTGGCTCTCCCTGTGGACTTAAAGTCAGGTCTGCACGTGAGAACGTGAGACTGCTTTATGTAAACCACTGTTCGCTTTCGGTGCCTGTTTCCTCTTTACGGTTTATGCTTGGCGGTTTCGGTTTTTGTCATGCCTTTTCTTTATCCTGAGTAGTATTGTTTGTAGCTCAGCAAGCCAAACTCTTCATGAGAAACGTCACAATCTACTTTGTTTTAGTTGGGCGAATGGGCGAACAAGTCATGGACTTCTGTTAGGCGGGTCTGGGATTGTGGGGGCAAATCTGGTGAAGAAATGAATGTTTTTTCAAGAAAAATGCACAAATGACATATTTGCTTTGAAAACACTGTGAAGTGGGTTTGAATTTGGATGTATGGAGTAGCGGCTTTTGGGGATGAAAATGAGGGAACAGTGTTTGAGGAATATAATTTTAGGTTTATTAATGCTTTGATGGGTGTTTTACTGTTGGATTAGAGTTGGGTTTTAACAGGGGCTGTCCTTAGCTAGTTGGAGATTAGACAGAGTATTACATTTGGGTGTTTTTCTGGTCTTGAAGATGTGTACAATGGAGCATTTTGTGTGAAAATAGAGTTTAAATGTCTTAGGAATGAATTTTTGGCGTAAGTCTTGTGATTAATGAATTAGAGATGATTGTGTGTGTATGACTCTGCTGCAGTGTGACGAGCATTTATTGATTGGATTGGAGTTGGTTAGACAATGAAATCCATAAGTAGGTTGGGGGATTGGACTGTGTTGTGGTTCTTTCTGGCCTGAAGATGGTGCAGAGTGGGGCTTTGGGCAGTTTAAATGGAAGTAAAATCCGTGGTGTTTAAGATCAAGATTAGTTTTTAATGGAGCCGGAGAGGTTGGTATGTAGAATGCATTTATAGTTTTTTGTGAGTGGATTTGAGTTTGTTGAAATGGGGTGGTTAGACAATATGCTACACGAGGGGGAAGGGAATTGGACTGTCCCTAGTTTAGATGCTTTTAATGGCCGGGTTGGATGCGTATAATGCGTTGAATGGTGTGTTGCGACTGGATTAGAGTAGGTTTGAACAGAAGAAGTTACACGATGAGCTCGATGAGTAGATTGGGGATTGGGCTGAGTGTTGTGTTTGGGTGTTTTTTGTTGGCTCTCGTTGCAGAACTGTACTATGTATTTTGCTGGAGGAGAAGACGGAGCTCAGGTTCAGCATTGAATGGTGAAGTGGAGGATGAATACAGCAGCCCATCCAGAGAGCTCTTTTACTTACTTTGCTGGAAGAAGCAGAGAACAAGTACTTCTACACGAGCATTGGATCATCATCACCGTCATTGCCAGAGGGAAATTAATGGCTCTTATCAACATCATCGTGATGATGCCATGCTTGTTCAGAGGTCCCAGGATCAATCGACAGATTTTGTGGCCAAGTTTTTCCCAGCGGAGGGGATGGATAGTGAGCTTATGAGGATACACAACCTGTGGGGTCCTCCCAGGATTTTGTTTACAATCAAGGAGGAGACTAAGGAGGATCTGGATTCTGAGGATGGAAGATCAAGAAAAAGCAGAAGAGGGTCTAGGAGCAGGAGTCTGAGTGATCTGCTGAGTCAAATGAGTGTTGCAGCTGTTGCTTCAGGTACTGTAACTCCCACTGATAATACTCCATTTGTTACACCTCCTTCCTCACCACCATTTTGCACTCCCATGGCGACTCCTCCTCTCACACCCCTAACCCCTCTGCACAGCACTCTCTTTCCCCGTTTATCAGCTGTTCATAACAAACAGCACCACCACCTTAGTTTCCTTACCGAGGACAGCAAGAGTAGTTCTTCCTCTTCCTCTTCCTCTTCATCAGCCTCGTCTTCATTGGCAAGTTCATTTCCTTCCTCTTTTACTTCGTCCGCCTCACATTCTCCGTTCATCTCTCCACCTCCTTGCACAACTCTGCATATTCTCCCCAACCAGGGAAATTGTAGTCTCCACCATGTCAAAGAAGGGCACCTGCACTTGCCTGCAAGACATCAGCAATCCCCAATTAAAGGTGATTTGTACCCAAATACTAATGGTTTTGCTTCTCCACCTCCTAAGTTCAAGTTCTTGAGGGATGCAGAGATGAAAGCAGCAAAAACCACAGCAATGGAGTTGAATAAAAAGCAGCAGCAGCATCCACCTGAACCTGCCCCTCCTTCGCCTTCGTCTTCCTCGCCTATATCCAGTGACGAAGATGGGTCCTTTATAACCATCATTGTTGGTGACTCGAATTCTTCTTCATCTTCTCTGGTTCATCATCCATCCCCTGTCTCCACTCTCAATCCTACAGGCCACATTATGCCTTTATCTCCCTCATCACCTTGTATTTCCCCATTGTTTTCGCCTCTAACAGGGATTCATATGAACATCCCAACTGACCTGACACAGAAATAGTACTGAATTTGGAAAACAATCTTGAGGCCTAATAAAAGAAGAGTGAAATTATTAGTTCCATGAGTATCTACAAGATTTGTTGCAATGGTGCGTCAAGTTGCTGGTCTCATGGTGTTCGAAGGTTACCCAGATGGATAAGTTTGTTGTGATACATTCATGGGAGGATTATATATATGGTTTCATTGGCTGAATTTTATGATGCCATGCAGCAGCTTACACCTTTATGTAGCTGTGATGCCATGCAGGAGCTTTTACCTTTATGTAGCTGTGAATTAAATACTGGTAAATTAAGGGGCCATTTGTGGAGGACACCAAGCCTTATGGGTTCAATTCAGTTGCATCAACAAACACCCCACGTCAAGATGATTCTCCATCTTAGGGAATCAATGAAGGATTTGGAGATCAGAATAGGAATCTTTACTCGGCATTAAACCTGTATGACTGATGAGCTTGTTTGGATTCTGAGGATCCTCACTCTGAGCTTGTATTTATTTTCTCAACTTTTCCCTGTATTTTTAGAAACTAAGAAAGTGTTTCCTTTTTCTGAAAAAATAATTATATATAAGCAATAGCTGTCTGCTATTGGGAACTCTCATAAGTTTTTTCATAAATTAATTAATATCAGCATGAGCTGTACGAGCTATCCACTGTGGGAATTCCATGCAGTTTACAACTTTAATTTGTATTGAATTCACTGATGCCTGACATTGACTGTATACTAGAATATATATCCTCCCAGCAATGAAGCCATGAAGCAGTGGGAATTGCTTTGGGGCATTTGGAATATGTCATTGATATTGATAGTATCAATGATCATGTGCTTACTATTATGTTTACCCATTGAATCTATTTTAATGTAACTGATTAATTCATGTTCTATATTTTTACAGTATCCACTATGAAAACGAGAGAATGAAATGCCAAAATTGCAGTTTAATATAGATCAATCTCTTTTGTTTTGACAAGGTGCTGCAATCAATATCTTGTTTGATCAGGCATAGACTCTAAATATCGTTCTCACAGACTCCCCAGACCATAAAATCTAAATTGTATTAGTGGCTTATGTCAGCACGGCCTTTCATTTGTGTACTTAATCTTCCCTCTTGAAAACAGCAATGACTTCAGTCATTCATCATCACACTGACTTACATAAATGAAATGCCAGCGCATAAGCATAAGCATTAAGGCAAGCATTACAAAAGACAAAAGTGATAAATTGTTTTAAGGAGGTAGCAGAAGACATCTGACAGAGTAGAGGGCTTTTTCAGGTTTAAAAAGGGAAGTGACGGGCATTCGCCTGACATATTTCAAGGCTGGGCCGAATTTTGACATTTTAATAGTTGGCTCGAAATTTATGGGATATGGATGTTATATACTTAGTAAGCGGAGTCTAAGGAAAACCACATAAATTGAATACCAGCAAACCATCTAAATAAAGACTAAATAGCATAAAATCTCTTTCTGAAATATTTAGCTAAGCATCTCAGCAAATCAGCCAAAAATCTGCAATCTGGGTGGAGGTCACGATAGATATAGAAAGCATCCTCCTACACAACTTTAAAAACAACCGACCAAGATTTGAATTCTACCCAACATTATCCATAGATTGAGCTGGACAACAGTCAGTTTGTTGACTGATGAGCTTCCCAGAAGGATCTTGTGACCATGATAAGGACCCCTTAAATACCTGTCAGAATAATTTGATTTCTGTTCTCTTCTTTGTTGATTTTATGATAGATTATGGAGTGTGATTTGAAATGTTTGTAAGAACATTTTTTCATAGTAATTTCATGTTTGTTTGAAAATTGTGATTTTTATAGAAAAAGATAGATGGATGATGGTCTGTCGGCGGATCAGTACCAGTAAGGCATATTTTTTTATGAAATCATTATATTTTGTTTGATAGTGCAACGTCTTCATTCGAAACCATTAGATTTATATTGATGTATTTCAAAATTTAGTCTTGTAATTTGTTGCAAAAGGTGGGTGTCACAGGCACCCGTGAGTTCTGTCATCTCTTGCTTTTAAAATATAGGTGCAAGCAAGTGGGTGAAGGGTGTTGTTTGAAAAGGTGCATGGCATATCTACTGTATATAATTATACAGGTCTGAAAGACTGGTTGATAATGATTTAGTACTGAACATAGAGTTGAGCACCTCCCCGAATTTGTTGCTGTGCATAAGATTGCCATAATGGGTTTTGATAGATGAAATAAATAACATCTTTATTACAATTATGAGCAATGTGTCCATCGCTTTTGAGGAAAACAATATCAAGAGTCAAACTATCCATTGTACTCATTTGAATCAGTACTGACCTCTTAGCTGGGAACTCTACGAGGAGCTACTTCAATGGTCCCCATCCATGCCGCAAGTAAAAACTTTTTGGTGGATGGATTATTTTACTTCATTGTTTTAACTTTAGGTGGGACAGCTTTCTATTCGTCCGTGAGATGAGGTAGAAATTACCCATTCTTTGACTCAGACTGCTGCAGCTTGATAAATGCTCGTGACTTCTTCACCTGCTCCTGTAAAAGATGCTTGAGAAGAAAATCTAAGGGGTCTATTTTCACCACCTGCAACTCATTAAAAAGGTTCTAGCCACACTAGGCTTTTTGTGCTTGAGCATGTATCTTCTAAGGTTAGTGTAGATGGTACAAGTGATTTTTTCATTTTATGTGTGTTTGTATGGCCATAGTAAATGCACGGTGTTAGTATTTAATCAGTTTTCTGGTATATTAACTGACTTTAATTTTGGATTATTGTTTTCTTATGCTGATCTAATATTAGAGAATAAGATCATTTTTTAGATTAGGCTATCTCAATGATTTTGTATCTTGGATGGAATCTCACTTGTGCTCTAGTTTTTATGTCTCACGTAAATAAATTGTTGGGACTCAATCTAATAGTGTAAAATTTTGCTCGAGTCCCGTCCCCTTTTTGAGTTTAGGCATAATTTTACCTTTTATTTACCAATCCAAGATACCTTCTAGTGGGTTCTCCTCTAAGTCAAAATCATCTAAGTGTTGTTTCTTTTTATTTCCCATGTCTTTTTCAAGTGTTATTGTGGACCCCTTTGTTTGAGTTGCAAGCAATGGATTAGTAACAAAAAAACCCAAAAACTCAAAATAAAAACACACTTGTGTTAGAGCAAATAGAAGTAAATAAGATAATGAAAAATATAACTGAATATGCATCAAACCTCCATGATATTTGAGATGTGCTCCAAGTGATAGTATGTGATTACTCTTTACTATTCATTACTCAAATAGACAACATAAGGGTGCAAATGGATAGTTGATTATGGAAATGGGCAACATATAGATAACATTGTTGATGGAATGAGGGTGGCGAGTCTCCATTAAATGGATTTCTCAAGGGAGAAATAGATGGCCAAGATGAAGAGATGAAATCAATGGTTAAGATATAACTATATGCAAAGGATTATTAGCCTTGTGACAAATGTCATAGGAGGATGAGAGATTCAAGATCAAAGGAGGAGATTTGATCAAAATTGTACTATGTAAAGAGATGTGGGCACATGTTTAAGAGGGTTAGATGATGAGATGGAAAGCTAAATATGCTCCCACGTGTGAGCATGGAGGTGGTATGTGTGGAGAACATGTTCACACATGTTTGAACAAGGAGGTGGAGATGGATCAAGGTCAAGGTCAAGGGATGAGGTAGAGGATTAAGATTCCTCTATGTTAGCATGCTCACACATATGTGATCAAGGAGTGGGATGAGTTAAACATGCTCACAAATTTAGGAGCATGGAGTGGGTTGAGGTGGAAAGCTAGCATGCCTCCAAGTTAGCATGCTCACGCATGTGTAAGCAAGGAGTGAGATAAGTCAAACATGCTCACACATGTGGGGGCATGGAGTGGGTTGAGGTGGAGAGCTAGTGATGAGTCCAGTCATTAGATAGTTTTCTTATGTTTTTATGCAAGTTCAAATACATTCTTAGACACTTATCTTATACATATTTCTACACTATGCTATTTTTTATGCATATTATGCAACTTTGAACTTGATTTAAAGTATATGGAAATATGGTTATGATGTGATGGTTATTGCATTATTTATGTGTGGATATTTATGAATTATAATGGATATTTGTTAGTATTGTGTGCATGTTTTATGAACTAGCTCTTTGTAGCCTCAAGGGGTAGATTGTAGCTCGCAACAATTGCGAAGTGTAGCCTGCAGCCAAAGTAGTTCCTACACAACAAAGTAGGGGAGGTTCCAGAATAAATTGAGTGCATCAATTACAACATGGAGACACTTAATGAAGATGATTGTGCATCATTATGATGTCCAATAAATATGCTAAAGGAGAAGAACCATGTTGCAGATAGGAGTCTAATGTGACTAATTCAACCACTCCACATCCCAGTTTTGTTACAACATAATCTCAGTTCTACTTGGACTTTTCTTCCTTTTTCGGTTATAGATTACTAAGCCTTTATCACACTCCGATATATAGGGAGTGGTGATTTATGGTTTTAGTTTAGAGTCCTTGTTTTAATAAACTTCCCCCGTGCCTATATGTATGGCTTGGTGGTTGAGGTATTATGAGTTAGTTAATTTTGTTCCAGAGTAGATATAGTTTCCATATACTTTTCAGTTGGTTGTTGTTTTTACACAGACAATGTTTATTGTTCAATCATAATTTCATGAATAAGAAATCTCAACAAAATCTTATGTGATACTTTGGAGTTGTACAATGAATGGTTTTTGAGTTATTATGATTGCATTAAATCTAAGAAGCTAGATTTGAGTTAGATCAGTGGAGGGAGTCACTTAAGCAAGGGCCACTAAAGGTAATTGTCCCTCACTTCATTTTCTATACAGTTACTTCTGTTGTAGCAATTATTTCTTAAATGCATGTTAATTAGATTCCTTGTGTTATTCATGAGAAATTCTTGTTTCACATTTATGCTTTGGTTTGCTTCAGTTTGTTGTACTCCAGAGTGTAGGTTTGGTTATCAATATTAGTTAAATACCAGCATTCATTTCTAGACAATAATTAGTTATAGTCTTATACTATAGGTGTAGACATGTAAAAATGACCTAACACTTATCACACATCCTAAATGACATTTTCTCATCATCGACATCATTATCACCTAATATAATTGCATTTCACATCAACTATATCAAAAACCCTAATTTCCTCTATTAATTAAATAATATTACATTACTTAATTAATTCACTTTTTCATCATTTTTGACTAATTAAATAAATTTCATTTATTTAATAGTCCTAAACTATCTTTTTTCCTCCTGATTAATTAAATAACATCAATTATTTAATTATGCCGCTAATTTACCCTATTCCCCTAAATCAATTAAGTTATTAAAACTTAATAGTTTAATTAAACCACTTTCCCTTAAACATGAATAATTGAATAAATTATTCAAACATCATTCAAAAAGGGCAAAACAAACAAATACAACTTTGTTTGTAAAAGTCAAACATGATTTGCACGTTCAACTCAAAAGGCCTAATTAATTAATTAATTACCTTCACCCACTTTCATGATTGAGCAAATTACGATCCCCTGATTGCTCACTCTGATTGGCTGACTGATTCATCTATTTCCTGACTGATTCATCTGTTCTTCAATCTCACTAAAGGCTCAATCTATTTCCTCAATTCTATTGAACATTCAAATTGATTTCATCAATTACATTGATTATGTAATCAAAATCCACTGATTCTTCCTATCTAATTCCTCTCAACAGTTTTGAACTCTTAATCAGGATATTCTACTATACGATCTCGATCATTCATCTCGAAACACAAAATCTATATAACAATCATCTTCATCCTAGAAAACGATCAAAGAATTGATATCTTTTACACAACAACGTAATGCCAAATTAATCATTGATTTTTTGGAAGCTTTTACATACATCTTCTATCAACATCACACAACTTTGAAGCTTTTGCAACACACAAATGGAGGCTTCTCATTGATACAACAATGATCCAACATCATTGCAAATACACTTCGACATGGGATGGTAAAGTTTTCTTTGTTTTTGAATTCATTATGTTATCTTAGGATTTCATTAGTTGATTTCAATAGCTTAAAAACTTCATTTCATGGGTAATGGGTATGAATCTAAATCCTTGTTTTGAATTAGATCTTGTTTAATTCATTTAACATTGATTCTCACACTATCTCAATTTCCCCCTTACACAATAGGTACCTGTAGCAATAGTGCCAACATTACTTTACTGTTATATAGTTTTACAACTTCTTAGCAAGTGTAACACCTGTACTAGGACACTTTAGGTAGTTTTAAGTCTTTGAAAGCACATACAGTGCCAGTACCATCACAAGCATACTAGCCTTGGTCGATAATTTAATGAAGGTCTCTCCAAATGTTTAAGTGGACTGTTCAACCAGGTTTTCCCTCTGAATTGTGTGATTGCCACCAAGTTTACTAGACATTAGTAGGGACTCTACATTTTTGGTGTTGTTGCCAATGATGGTGTTACTTTACAAAATTAGTTTCTGTTCTTTCCAAGCTTTCCTATTTTAGAAATTGTTTTTAGTATTAGGACTATTAGGTTTTATCCCTTCAAATACTAAAACATTTCACTAACATTGTGCAAGAGCCGTTGCTATAAAAAGTAATACCTATTGTATGTGGAGGCAGAGAGACGCCTTGGGAAGATTCCTCCCCTCAAACCAACAAGCCAAAGAAGATATTGGTGACCACAACGATCAGAGTGAGGGTATTCTTGAAGAACTTTCCCTTTCACCATCTACTGCCAACATAGAGGGGACCTTCCAAACAATGGCTGATGCAACAGTGGATGATCCACCAAAACATGTGACATTTGAATTTCCAATTACCAACCAAGAGAGGGCTACTGTGTTGGAAAATATACCTCCTTCAACATTACTAGTCTTCTATGGGTTGGTAACTAAAGATCCAGACACATTCTTGTCTGAGTTTGATGTCCTATGTAGGAGCTATGACTACACAACTGATGCTCATAGACTCAAGCTATTTCTTGCAACTTTGAAGGATGTTGCCAAGATTGTTCATGGGATTGGGTAGAGATGCTATTCCAGATTGGAACACCATGGATTTTTTTTTTTTTGAGAAATACCAAGACTATTACAGAGGAGTTGATAGGAGAAGAGATGACATTTTTAGAATGACTTAGAAATAGGATGAATCATTGGAGGATTATGTAGAAAGGTTCCAATTCTACTTGAAGAAAAACCCATTAAATAGACTCTTAGAAGAATCCTTGAAGCTTATGTTCTTAAGAGGAGTCAATGATGATTGCATGGATGCCCTCAATCTTATTAGGGCAGTGGATGTGTCTCAATTACCCTTTGAAGATATTTCCAAGGTTTGTAGAAACTATTCCAGGACCTTTACCAAAAGGTCAAGAGGGGAGAGAACATCTACCTTTGGCAAGTCATCTATTGGGTTTCAAGAGTGGAGTTAAGTAACCTACTATCCAACATGAAAGAAGATATTATAAGTCATCTAGCTACTTAGTTGGACACTCTATATGTGAAGGAGAAACATGAGGAGGCTAACACAATTCTTACTGAATACTACCCCAATTGTAGATAAAGAAAAGCTAACTGCAAGTGTAAAAGGGTGGCAAGTATTACATAAGACAAATCAGAGAAACCATATTTTCAACCACTGGAAGGTGAAGATGGACAACTGTTCTATATTACACAAAGAAGGCCATGACAATCAAGACAAGGTATCCCACAAGACCCTCTAAATTTCAATGCATCTTTTACAATTGGTAATAAAAAAATCTCTAGTTGGAATTCTCATCCTTGGCCAAATAACCAAAGCCAATGGAAAAACCATTAGCAATAGAAAAACCCTCAAAAAAACTGAAACCAACAGTAACCAAATGTATGGCCACAATTTTTTTTCCAAGGTTCCAATTATAACCCTCAATGGCCAGTGCAACAGAATCAATGGTAGCCACAATGGAAAAAGGGCCAATAGTGGCAACACCAAAATGTGAGTTACCAATAGATTTTGTTGCCTTCTCAGCCACAACAACAAATTATCATGCCCAATCCATCAGACCCAACATCTCAGCCAGCAAGAGCACCACAATTACCTACCCTACCTGCGCCTAACCCCAATAACAAGCATGTCCAACAAGAATATACTAATGAGGCTATACAATACCCCACTTATGGGGTAGAGGTGAGTGATGTCCACTTCAAGTTAGAGAAAACACTAGCTAGGCTTTCATCCCCTCAAACCATTGAGATGGTAGATGAGGAACCCACAACTAAAGCTTTAGAAAATTCACCTCTAGATCCTGGGTCAACATAGGTAAACCAAACTATCTCAAGTCCAGAGCCTCCTTTCCTTGAGTGTTTATCCATTCTAAAACATCATACCCAAGATGAGACAAACCTATTGGGTTAGCTTAATAATGACAGTATCAAAATTCCCCTCATTCAAGCTATCAAGGATATCCCAATCTATACCAAGACAATAAGAGAATTTTGTCCTAAGAAACCAGGGAGAAAGAGGAAGGACCCTTTGACAGTTCATGTCCTAGGGAACCTTACTGATATTATGCTTAGGGAATATAATTGTCTCTAAATATACTGACCCTGGAAGTTAAGTAGTGGATGTTAAGATAAATGAGACCCTTATAAAAACCACCTTGGTTGACTTAGGGGCAACCATTAATGTCATGACTAAGAAGATAATGCAACTACTTCAACTAGCTAACCTTAGACTTACACCAACTATTTTATAATTGGCACATAGGTCAATAGTGAAACCTAAGTGGATCATTGAACACTTAGTCATAGTGTTAGATTCATGGGAGTATCCTATAGATTTCATAGTCTTGCAACCAAAGGTCAACCTTATAGGATATCCACTTATTTTAGGCATACCATGGTTAGCAACAACTGATGCATTCATAGGATGTAGATCTAAGAACATGATAATATCAAATGGGACTGTAACCAAGAAATTGGTTCTCTATCCACCAGCTCAACCTCATGAAAATCTAGAGCAAACTATATGGCCTACCTTGGATGAAGAAGACCACTATTCCCTACAAACTCTCATGAATATTAAACACAACCCCCTATTGGCAACCCAAGATGAGGATGAATTAATTGACCATATCATACATAATAACTACGGTAGGGACCCACAACAACAAGATTGTCTTTCATGTCTGTAGGATCCACTACAAAATATTATACGTACAAATTCATCAGAAGAAGTATCCCAATTGTTCCATTATCTTTTTCCACAACAATGTGTCCCTAACATTAGTGGACTTGATCTCTCATCTGTATAATCAGAATACAAAACATTGGAAATCATGCCAAGTAAAACATTGAACATCAACAATAGATTAATTGAAGAACAATAGAATTCCTTGAACATTGTGCTACAGGCACACACAACAACCTTTGTATGGGACTACCATGACATGAAAGGGATGGATCCAAAACTGTGCATGCATAAGATCTACATAAATGATGGTTTCAAGCTAATTAGACAACCCTAAAGGAGAATGAACCCTACCTTAATAGAAATAGTTAAGACTGAGCTACAAAAATTACTTGATGTACACTTCATTTATCCTATTTCTGATATTCAATGGGTGTCACCATTAGTTATTGTTCCTAATAATGGAGGAAAATGGAGGGTATGTGTGGAAGTTATAGGGAACTAAACACAACCACTAGAAAATATCACTTTCCCCTACCTTTCATTGACTAAGTGCTTGATTACCTAATATGAATGAAGTACTTCTCTTTCCTAGATGGATTTAGTGGTTATAATCAAATAAAGATAGCTCCAAAGGACCAGGATAAAACTACATTTACATGCCCTTGGGGTACATATGCCTATTCTATTATTCCCTTTGGACCATGTAATACCCCAACCGCTTTCTAGAGGGAAGTGCTAAGTATCTTCTCAGCTTATGTTCATGATTCCATGGAAATCTACATGGATGACTTCACTACCTATGGAGAAACATATGAAGAGGCACTCAACAATCTAGAAAATGTTTTGAAAAGGTTGAAAGAACATAATCTATCATTGAGTCATGAAAAATGTTTCATGATGATGACTCAAGAGATTGTTCTAGGGAACTTTATCTCAAGTGAAGGAATTCAAGTGGATCCTAACAAGATTGAGATCATCTCTACACTTCCCATGCCACAGAGAAAAAAAGATGTAAGGAGCTTTATGGGACATGCAGACTACTATAGGAGGTTCATTTCAGACTTCAGTAAAATTGTAGCACACTTATTTGTTCTGCTCACCAAAGACATAAAATTTGTTTCGATTGCAGAATGTCAACACTCCTTTGATACACTTAAGACAACTTTGACAAAAGTACCTATCTTGAGAGGGCCAAACTGGAGACTACATTTCCACATACACACTGATGCTTCTAATTTTTCTATAGGAGCAGTATCGGGACAAAAAGAAGGTAATAAGGAGTATGCTATTTACTACATCAACAAAAACTTACAAAGAGCTAAACTTAACTACTTTGTCACAAAGAAAGAGATGTTCCAGTAGTTGTTTATGTTATCAACAATTTTAGGCATTACATTACTGGCTATCTAGTCTTTATCCACACAAATCATACTGCACTCAGGTACTTAATGAACAAACCTGTGGTTGGAGGTAGACTAGTTAGGTGGCTTCTCTTACTACAAGAGTTTGATATAACAATATTTGATAAGCCTGGGAAAGCTAATGTGGTGGTAGATTTTCTATCTAGATTGCCCACACAAATAGAAGGTGTTGTGGATGACTCTTTTCTATATGAGAATTTTTTTTCTCTTACTGTGCAAACACCATGGTTTGCTAATATTGAAAATTACTTAGTGGCAGGGCAGATACCATCACTTTTCTCTCCTAGAGAAAAGAGACAATTGGTGCATAAAAGTTTTCTATATTCTTAGGTAGCTGGTTACCTATTCTACACTGGTCCAAATAATATCATGAGAAGATGTATAAGAGAAGATAAGGTCTTTGACATTCTAAATTTTTTCCATGATGATCCCTATAGGGGTCACTTTGCAGCCAGAAGGACAAAATTTAAGATCTTAACAATAGGTTACTATTGGCCAACTCTCCATAAGGATTCTACAAAGTATATCGAGAGCTTTCACAGATGTTAGAAAATGGGAAAACAAACAAGGACATATGAGATGCCTTTGCAGCCATAGATGACACAAGCACCATTTGACAAATGCGGGCTAGACTTTATTGGACTAATTTCACCAACATCTAATAACAAAGAGTATATTTTGGTTTGTATAGATTATTTGAGAAAATGGGTTGAAG
Organism: Sequoia sempervirens; assembly: GCA_007258455.2. Taxonomy (NCBI): domain Eukaryota; kingdom Viridiplantae; phylum Streptophyta; class Pinopsida; order Cupressales; family Cupressaceae; genus Sequoia; species Sequoia sempervirens. The sequence goes on along the minus strand of VDFB02058242.1, from coordinate 21,796,010 downwards.
TTAAGGCATTAAAGGTTGCAAGAGATGGGAATGTAGCTAAGTTCTTGTATGAAGATATCTTTACCAATTATGGAGTACTTAGAGAAATTGTAACTGATCAAGGTCCCCTGTTTACTTCTAAACTCATTTCTAAATTGGTTGAATAATATGAAATAAGACATATAAAATCAACACCTTATCATCCCCAAGCCAATGGGCAGGTGGAGGTTACAAATAGAGAGATTGAGAATATTTTGACCAAAACAGTGCAAATTTATAGAAAAGATTGGGCATCTAGATTACTTAAAGTAGTGTGGGACTATAGAACAACATGTAAAACAACTACAGGTTTCACACCTTATGAACTAGAGTATGGTAAAACAATAGTTCTGCCAATAGATTTTGAATACAAGACACTTAGGACAACAAGGGAATTATAAATGGATTTGACAACAACACAAAAGCAATAGCTACACAATTTGAATGGGTTGGATGAAATTATAATGGAGGCTATGCGTCACACAAAGATAATTCAAAAAAAGAGGAATAAATGACATGATCAATCTATAAAGACTAAAGAATTCAATGTGGGTGATTGGGATTTATTAAAATATTCTAGATACAAAGATTATATGGGGAAGTTGCAATCCAGATGGTTGGGACCCTATGAAATCCAACAAGTATTCCCAAATGGAGCAATCAAGTTGTAGACAATATATGTAGTTAGATTCTCACTATTAGTGAATGGACACAAATTGAAGATATACAAGTAGCCAACTTAGAAAGATGATTTTCTTCTCTCTATAATACATCAATATGGTCAAAATACTGTTTCAGATATAAACATACAATCAAGATAACATCTCAGCAACATATACTACCGGTTCTCACAGTGACTTAGTAGATGACCTACACAACTCACCTCCTGAGAGCACTCAAGTATAATTTATTATCCTACTTCATGTACACACACTGCACAGGTACCACAATCACCAATATTATTGAAGACTGCTTCATTATGCAGTAGGGATCTATAGCATCATAAATAAAAGCTGCCATAGTTCAGTTTGGGACTTGTTGATGAAGGTACTTGCAACCACTACTTGTTAAAGAATTCAAAAATTTGTGTCAAATTATTTGCAATTCATCCACATTCTATTGCAAGTATGAAGGTGTTGTCATTGATGTCAATAGGCTTGTGTTGTCATTGGTGTCAACTGTGTAGTGGTTAAGAGAGATTGTCACAGTATTGTTTTGTGTTATAGAGGTGTGTTTTGGTTTTGCTTTGCATTTCTTATAGGTTGAAGATTTACTTGTGTGGTTTGGATATGTTGGTTATAGGTGTTCAAAAATGCTATATTTAGAATTTGTGGTGATGGATCGTTGTATAGAAGTTATGTTCACTAGTGTGTGAACTATGCATTACAGAGGTGTCTGGAAGAAATGTCTTTGCTCCACATTTCTCTACAGTTGTGTTTTGGGACTTGCAGTTCTGAGTGAGAGTTGATGGTGTTGGTCTCTTGCCTATGTCAAGAGGATTCATGGTTTGGTGTTCTTGAAGATGGCATTCCGAGTTAGTGTGTGAGGCAATGTTGTTAGGATGTATTGGGCTTGTACATTTTTCAGGTGAAACTTGTTGTGAAGGAGTTTATTAGTTTTTAGGATGTTTTTGGATCATTTTTAGGTGAATTTTCTTGTCCAAAAGTTATGGATTGATCAAAGGAAGTGTGTACTTTAAAGTTTAATGGTGTTTGCATGAGTAACGATCAACTTGGTATTTACACTACATGCGAAGTGTCTTCGAAGTTTGTGGAAGCATGTTGAGGTGTGTTATGATAGATTTGGGTCCTAGCTAAGGATTTGTGTGGTCTGCCTTGATTCTTATCCACCACGAGAATGTTTTGGCACTAACCTAATTTGAATTTACACATTTAAGGTGCATTATTGACCTTGGAAAGGGTTTCAAGGTCAAGGATGGTATAAGTATGAATTGAATTGTTGAAGGAGGTTAAGATAGATGTGTGTGCAAAATGTATAATGCGAGTGATGTGAAATTGAGTAGAGCAGTGCAAAATTTCAAGTGTTGGATTACCAGATGCAGTGAGAAGGTGTCTACAATCATTCAAATAGACTGCGAAGGTGTTGAAGTTATTGTGGTGGAATCTTTGTTGCATTGAAATCTGTTCTTTGCGTAGAATTTTTTATCTATCTTCTTTTCATTCTGGTAGTGAGCCTTGGCTATGATCCTTTCTAGACAATGTGTCCTATTCTAGCAGTGAACCTTTGTACCAGTTTTGTAATTACTTATACTATGAGCTAATCCTCACCATGGTTTTTCCCTTCTTGGGTTTTCCACATAAATAAGGCATTCTCTTGTGTATGGTGTTGTTTTAGTTTTTGTTATCTACATTTCATGTTTAAACATCATAATAGATTAAGGGTTTAATGAATGCATGTGGATCTAATTACTACTGAGGGTTTTGATGTTTTAATTAGATACAATTGATTCAACGCCCCTCTCAGTTGTCTTGTTCATTCAATAATTGGTATTAGAGGAAGGTTCCTTGGAGAAAAGCTTAACAACTTGAGGTAGATATGGGATGAAAAACAAGAAGGAGATCCTTATGGTTGGTGGCACAAACAATGCATTCTAGAAGGTTAATATGGAAGGCTATCTGGTTTACCTTGGATTTGATGTCGCATAGGAAGTGAAGACTACATATAACATACCTACAAATGGATCAAGCACAAGTGATGAGATCAAGGCCTATGAAACAAATGGTAAAACAATGTTTGTTCTTTTAAGTAGTCTTGCAAATTCTGAATTAGTGAAAGTGATGGATTTGAAAACTACTAAAGAATTTTGGGATAAGCTAGAAAACATTTATGAAGGAGATGATAAGGTTAAACAAGCTAAGATGCCGAATCTAAAGACAAAATTTGAGAACTTGCAAATGTTTAAAGATGAAATAGTTACAAGTTACATGCAAAGGGTTGATGAACTTTTTAGTGTAGTGAGAGGTCTTGGTGCAAAATTCAAAGAACCTAAAGTGGTAAAGAAAATTCTCAGAACTCTTCTTTATTCTTATAGTCAATTTTTTTTTCTATTGAGAAAGTTGAAAATTTTAATACTTACACTAGAGATCAGTTGTTTGACACACTAATTGCATTTGAAATGAAAAAAATTGCTCCGAATAATGGTACAAAAGTGGAAACTGCTTTCAAGGCTGAAAAAATTAGAAAAGTTGAAGATTTAGATTCAGATGATTTTGATGATGTGGAAGCTAACTTTGTAAGAAAGATGAAAAATGGAATAAGCATGTACAAAGGTAAATTACCTTTCAAATGTTTCAGTTATGGATAAATAGGCCACTATGCTTCAAGATGTCCAAATAGAAGTGTGAACAATTTAAGAATAAGGAAAACAAAGGTAAGATGACTAAGAAAATGTTAGAGAAGATGTTGGTATTTTTGATGATGAATTTGATTATGGAGACTATGATGATAATGAATGCTTGTTCTTGACTTTAAAAGATGATTTTTTTTGCTAACCCTAAAAGATGTGTGAAGGAAAGTGCTCTAGAGAAAAAAGAGACAAATGTGACAAAGGTTAAGACTGAAGGTACTTTGGTATCTTCTTTTCATGTTAGACATGATAAGAACTATTAGATAATTGATAGTGGTTGCTCAAATCATATGACTGGAGACAAGAGTAAGTTTGTTAAACTTGAAAAATATGTTGGAGGACTTGTTAAATTTGGAGATGATTTACGTGCTAAGATTTGTGGAAGAGGTTCAATCAATTTTTGTGGCAAGAATAATACTGATGATGTTTACTATATCAAGGGTTTAAGGAATAATATTTTGAGTGTTTGAAAAATGTGTAGCAAAGGATATAATCTTATGTTTTAGGATGATGGATGTGAGATAAAAAAGGGTCCAAAACTATGATTTCTACTAGAAAAGGAAAAATGGAAATGTTTATCAACTCAAGGGTGCTGATGGTCATTGCTTTATGAATCATATTAATGAAAGCTAATTATGGAAAAAAAGGATGTGTCACATAAATTTTGATAACTTGGTTAGAATCAACTCAGTTCAAGTAGTGAGATTTTTCAAGGATTACAAAGGCCTATCAATGCTATCTACAAGGAGTGTCAGATTGGAAAGTAAACAAGGAGAAGTTTCAAGGGTAAAGAACAATCTTATACTAGATTTTTGGAATTGGTGCATATAGAAATTTGTGGTCCTACAAGAGTGATAAGTCTTCAAGGTGACATGTATTTCATGCTTTTGATTGATGATTATTCTAGAATGACATGGGTTACTTTTCTTAGAGAAAAATTTGAAGCTCTAGATAGATTCAAAGTATTTAAATTTATGGTTGAAAATGAAATGGATTTGAAGATAAAATGTTTGAGGTCTGATAGAGGTGGAGAATTCACCTCCAATGAATTTAACATGTTTTTGTGAGAATTATGGCATAAAGAGGCACTTTTTTCCCCCATGGACTCCTCAACAAAATGGAGTGGTTGAAAAGAAAAATAGGACTATTCAAGAAGTTGCAAGGACTATGATGAAATAAACTAAACTACCAGAAGTCTATTGGAGAGAAGAAATTCATACTACTATTTGCATAATTAATAAAGTTCAAGCAAAGATAAACAACACAAAAAATCTCTATGAGTTGTGGTATGGAAGGATCCCTACTATCAAGTACTTTAGAGTGTTTGGAAGTAAATGATATATCAGAAGAGAAAATGAAAACTTAGGAAATCTTGATGCAGGTTATGATGAAGGCATCTTCCTTAGATATTCTACTTAAAGAAAAGCTTACAAATGCTACAATAAAAGATTGAGAAAGATTGTTGAGAGTACAAGTGTCAAAGTGGATGAAGATCTAAAAAATTCAATGGTGATAGATGGATATGAATCGGATGAACCTACCTACATAGAAGAAGAATAAAAAGATAAGGAACATGAAGCACAGGATGAAGATGAAGAAGCTTTAGAAAAGACCCCTAGAACCCCTAATTATGTGAAGAGAAATCATTCTGAAGAATAGATCATTGGAAAAAAGGTAAAGGTGTGTTGACAAGAAGGAAAGTTGCTAAAGAAGAGGTAAATTTATGTCTACTTTCTAAAGTTGAACCTAAGACAGTGATTGAGGAATGTAAGGATGAACATTGGATGAAAGCTATGGAAGAAAAACTTATATAGATTGAGAAGAATCAAACTTGGGAACTTGTCCCAAGACCTGAAAAAAAAAAAAACATAATTGGATCTAATTGGGTATTCAGAAACAAATTCAATGAGAATAGAGAAGTGGTAAGAAACAAGGCAAGGCTTGTGTGTAAAGGATATGCACAAGTTGAAGGAATAGGCTCTAAGGAGAAATTTTCTTTGGTGGCTAGAATGGAAGCAATCAGGATGTTTTTTTCCTTTGCAACACATAAGGATTTCAAAGTTTATCAAATGGATGTGAAGTTTGCTTTCTTGAATGGAGAGTTGGAAGATGAAGTATACATGGAACAACTGGAAGGATTTCAGTTGTCAGATAAACCTAATATAGTTTTTAGATTAGAGAAGGCATTCTATGGATTGAAGCAAGCTCCTAGAGCTTGGTATGCAAGATTGGATAAGTATTTGATACAAGAAGGATTCAATAAAGGCATCACCGATAGTAACCTTTACTTTAAGGTTGAGAAAGATCAAATCTTGATTTTAGTAGTGTATGTTGATGACATAATTTTTGGAGGAAATGAGGCTATATGTAAGAAGTTTGTAGAAGAAATGTAGAAAGAGTTTGAGATGTCTATGTTTGGGGAGATTAATTTCTTCCTTGGGCTACAAATCAATCAAACAAATAAAGGCATATTCATTTCATAGTCAAAGTATGTTGAAGAAATGTTGATGAAGTTTGGAATGGAAGACTCCAAAATAGTACGTACTATGGTTACTAGTTGCAAATTGAGAAAAAATGATGAATCCTCGAAGGCTGATAAGAGAAAATACAAATCTATGATTGGTGGATTTCTATATCTAACTGATACTAGACCGGATAGCATGCATGCAGTTTGTCTTGTGGCTAGATTTCAAGAAGATCCTAGAGAGTCACATGTTGTAATAGTGAAGAGGATATTCAGATATCTAAAGGGCACTCCAGATCATGACTTATGGTATTCAAATGATACTAATTTCACATTGAGTGCTTACATAGATGTAGATTGGTGTCATGTCCCTAAGAAAGAAACAAGATTTAGTTTCTTTCAACAACATCTTACTGCACACAAGTATTGTGGATGAGGAAAACATTGAAGGATATCAGAGTGTGTATGATGAGCCTATTTTTATATTTTGTGACAATACAAGTGCAATAAAAATTTCAAAGAATCCAGTGATGCATTCAAGGAAAAACATATTTCAATATGATATCACTTTCTAAGAGAGAAGTTGGTGGAAAATGAAGTGAAGCTTGTATATGTGCCCAAAAAGGATCAGATTGCTAACATATTCACTAAGGATCTTCCTAAGGATACTTTTGAGTATCTTCAAGAGAAGTTGGGGGTCATTTCCTCTCCTTCTATGACCTAGATGCACATGGAGATGCATTATTCTAGTGGATCTTATGATTTATCCCTTATTCTAGACTAATGTTGGTGGCTACCTCCTAGGGGGAATAGGTAGTGATATTGCAAATTTTTGTAGATGGGTGTGTAATCCTAAGGGGGAGTATTCAAAATAGTTGACATTAGGTTGTGCAATGCCAAAGGGGGAGAACAATGCAAAACATTTTATCCTTTTCTATTGATTCCAAAGGGGGAGAGAGAATCATGTGAAAAAAGCAAGGTATCAGAGGGAGAAACTTGTGTATGTTGTCTAACAATTATTGTGAAAGGGAGAAGAGAAGCATGTAAAAAAGAATAAGTTGAAAGGGGGAGAGACAAATGTTGTGTAAGCTATCTAATCAATAAAAAAAGAAAGGAGAGTTGTCTTTAATGGTTTTTCACATCTTGTGTTGCCATCAATGACAAAGGGGGAGATTGTTGCAAGTATGAAGGTTTTTTCATTGATGTCAATAGGCTTGTGTTATCATTGGTGTCAATTGTGTAGTGGTTGAGAGAGATTGTTGTAGTATTGAACTCCATGTTATAGAGGTGTGTTTTGGTTTTGCTCCGCATTTCTTCTAGGTTGAAGATATTCTTGTGTGGTTTAGATATGTTGGTTACAGGTGTTTAAATATGCTATATTTATAATTTTTGGTGATGGATCATTGTACAAAAGAAGTTATGTTCACCAATGTGTGAACTATGCATTATAGAGGTGTCTAGGAGAAATGTCTCTATTCCGCGTTTCTCCATAGTTGTGTTTTAGGACTTGTAGTTCTAAGTGAGAGTTGATGGTGTTGGTTTCTTACCCGTGTCATGAGGATTCATGGCTTGGTGTTCTGAAATATGGTCTTCCGAGTTATAGTGTGTGGCAGTGTTATTAGGATGTATTGGGCTTGTACATTCTTTAGGCGAAACTTGTTGCAAAGGAGTTTCTTAGTTTTCATGATGTTTTGGATCATGTTCAGGTGATGTTTATTGTTTGAAAGTAATGGATTGATTGAAGGAATCATGTACTTAAAATTTTAATGGTGTTTGCACAGGTAACGAATGACTTGGTGTTTACACTACATGCGAAGCGTCTTCAAAGTTTGTGGAAACATGTTGAGGCATGTTAGGAAAAATTTGGATCCTAGCTAATGATTTGTGTGGTCCTCCTTGATTCCTATCCACCATGGGAATGTTTTGTCATCGACCTAATTTGAATTTGCACGTTTGAGGTGCATTTCTGACCTTGGAAAGGGTTTCAAGGTTGAGGACAGTATAAGTATGAGTTGAATCATTGAAGGAGGTTAAGATAAATGTAAGATAGATGCTTGTGTGAAGTGTATGATGTGAGTGATGTGAAATTCAGTAGAGCAGTGAGAACTTTCAAGTGTTGGATTACCAGATGTAGTTATTAGGTGTCTACAATCATTCAAATAGATTGCGAAGGTATTGGAGATATTGTGGTGAAGTCTTTATTGCATTGGGATCATGTTCTTTGTGTAACATTTCTTCTCTATCTTCTTTTCATTCTGGTAGTGAGACTTTTTGGATAGTGTGTCCTATTCTGGTAGTGAGCCTTTGTACTAGTTTTGTAAGTATTTATATTGTGATCCAATCCTCACCATGGTTTTACCCTTCTTGGGATTTCTATGTAAATTTGGTGTTCTCTTGTGTATGGTGTTGTTATTTTAGTTTCTGTTATCTACATTTCATGTTTAAACATCATAATAGATTAAGGGTTTAATGAATGCATGTGGATCTGATTACTGTTGAGGGTTTTGATGTTTTAATTACATACAACTAATTCACCCCCCTCTTAGTTTTCTTGTTCATTCAACACTTCCATCCCACTTTTTTTGCACATGTAGCCTTAAGCTTACCATATCAATACATGTAGCTTAATCACTCCACTCCATGTCGCTTACTTTGAATTTCTTGCATTCGAACTATCACTTCACATTCCATCAACTGTACTTACCACATCGTTTCATCACATGTGCCAACTTGCCATTCATTTCACCACACATTGCAATCAACCAACGTCAAATCAAACTCATGATGTGGGAACTCTTCCTATAGCTTCACACACATAGAGCTACGTTCATATTGTCCGATAGGTACACATACTAAGCTTCCATAATTAACATGGATTCCTAATGCTTTCATTATGTACTCACATTTAATTTAGCATGCTTTATATTCATTAGTCTTATTTCCATATTCATTAATCATACCCTCCACCAAGTCACATGTATTGAAGTGAGGTCACTTCAAGATTTTAAGTTGGGGGGGGAGATAGTATATATTCCAAAATTTTGTTTTCACCACCAAAAGTAAAACACAAAAAAATCATACAAACCCTTTTTGACTTTATACCTTTCTACACCTGCAACCTTTTTATTGTCAATTCCATAGATTTTAAGCCAATTTGAAGCTAATTCAAGTTGAGTCAAGATGAAACAGTGGAGAAAAGAGCATAAAAATTGAAGTTGTAGTGAAAGGAAGTGCATGCAAGTGTAGTAGATAGAGAGGGTTTGTGGGTGGTTGAAATTGAAATTTTAGCTGAATTTCTAGAGTTTTGAACAGAGTTAGGATATTGCACCATGGAATTTGATATTGTCAGATGGGAACCATCAACACACAAGCAAATATTGGAGGACAGGTTAGTTTTGTCCATTTTCACAAGAGTAGGATGGTTAGACTACTTTTTGAAGTTAACAAAGTTTAATGAATACATGACAAGAAAATTTGCAGTGACATTACAACATGATGAAGCCACTGTTAAGGGATTGAGAGTGGATGCTTTAGAAGCTTCAATTGTAGAAGTGGCTAGTCTACCGAGGAATGGAGTTGAATTCTCAGTTAGAGTAAATGCAGTGGCTACCAAGGATGAGTTTAGGGATGTAGGAGAAAACCTTGATTCATCATCACAAGGTACAAAGAGATTGCCACTTCTCTAGGTAAATGCCTCTTGTGCTTCTTATATTATTATCACTTATGATGGTAGAAAAACCATTTTATATACTATACATTTAAGTTACTAAGTCACCTCCATCACAATAGATTGGTCAATGTGCCTAATTTCCTTTACAATTTGCTAAAAAGAATGGGTTCTAAATACCAAAGGAAGATAAATGATTCAACTTTGTCACATTACTATTTGGTAACCCTATTAGTGAAAAGGATCCTTAGGGTTTAGTATCCACAGGTGTCCTAGGAGAGTTTTTCAAATTGTCAAGACATTAACAACATTATTGAAGAACCAATAGTTCTAGAAACCTAGTCACCTGCTGCATCTCTAAGGGAAACTCTTCCTATTTCACCTACTGCTTCACCTACCTGCAATAGGGGTGAATCAAAGGGGAAAAGTGTGCAAATATCACCACAATCAACATCAAATCAACTTGTAGAAAAAGAGGTACATGAAACCCCAACAACCTCGAGAAAGACACCTAAAACTAGAAGAAAGGAAGGTGGTTCTTCTTCTACACTTGCAAAGGTGCAAAAAAAGAAACCCACTCAACCAAGATGTTCACACCACCTAAGAAGGAAGGGTGCTATGAGGGGAAGTACTGAGAAACCAAAAGAAGAAAAAGAAGATGTTGTGACAATGGGTATTGAAAGACAATGTGTCTGAAAATGTGCATGTTCATACAAAAAGGAAATGGTATATATCTACTACCTATGACTCGATTTCAGGGGATATTTTTTATTCCAACAAAACTAGAAAGAGAACCCTAATTAGCCTTGATAGTGAGGTTTTTGAATACACAGGGGTTGGTGATGAGCAGTTTTTAAAAGATAAGGAATTATTTGTAGAAGAAATAAATGTTAGGAAAGAATTGTGAGAAGCATTAGAGAGGATCAAATAGCTAGAAGAAATAGTAAAAACCTATGAGCAAAGGGACAAACAAAGGGAAATGAAATTATAAGAATTGGAGGAAAAATTACACACTTATGTACATGGGTCAAAGTCAAATTTTATTGCACAACTAGAAATAGTTAAGTCAAGAAACAAAGAACTTGTAATTGAGAATAGAAGACCCCCTATCCCAAAAAATCTAAGCTATCATACAACAATGTCCCTAGGATACCAAGTGTGGAAAGTTACTCAAGAGTTTTCTAAGAAGAAAGAGAATTGGAAGAAGGAAAAAGAAGCAATAATTTCAAAGCATACTAGGATACTGGAGAGAAAGGATATTGGATGGAAAAGGTTACCAATCAAAGTGGAAGAAGTAGGAGATAAAGCTGCCCAAATTGTTAAATGTAGACCTCTAGCTAGAACATATGCTTTGTTTTTGCAAGAAAAAGTTTTTGAGTTTTCAGTTCAGTACGTTGATTAGTAACCAGCTAGTTTCTATGAGCAGAAAATTTGTTTTTCTAAATGTATTTGTTGATGCCACACCAAAAGAATAGGATCAATTGTATGAATATTATTTGCATAATTGTGTTGTGCCAGAAGACACTAAATGGAACCCATTAATCTTTGTGAAGATTTACAATTAAGGGCACTAGCATCCTATTTCAGAAATGAAAAGTTCAGGGGATAAATTATGCAAGAGTATATGGAGAGAGAGAAATCAGTTGCTTTCCCAATTATAAAATAATCTAAAACCCTTGAGGTGATCATAGAAGAATGGTTACAACTCTTGGATTGCAAAGGTGTAAGCAGGAATATCATGAACTTGAGAACACAAGATTATAGAAGGATGCAAATATTGACTATTGGACTCATCCACCATTCCTATTGGTTTGTGCAAGAAGATGAGATAGTTTAACTCCTAAATTGCAGAGGAAAGAGCTCCACTTCATTTAAAATTTTATAACCATGCTTGAAAGAACAAGCAGGTATATGGATATTTCCAGAGACAAAGGACTTGAATGGGTGCCACTTACATTCCAACCACTAATGCTCCTATACCCCTACCACACTGGATAGGGGAGAAGAATAAAAAACGTGAGAGAGAAGATATTACTAGAATGAAAAAACTTGCATGCTATAGAGGATTATATTTGAAATAGGTCAAAAGAGTGGAAAAATCCACAAACTTAAGGGAAATCACTTTGCACTACAACCTTCAGCCCTAGTTAATTTGCTTGAGGACAAGCAAATGGGTAGTTGGGGTGAATGATGAGTCCAACCATTATATATTTTTCTTATGTTCAAATACATTCTTAGACACTTATATTATACATATTCCTACACTATGCTATCTTTTATGCTTATTATGCAACCTTGAACCTAATTTAAAGTATATGGAAATATGGTTATGATCTGATGGTTAATGCATAATTTATGTGTGGTTATGTATGAATTGTAATGGATATCTATGCTTAGCTATGGTTGTTAGTATTGTGTGCATGTTTTATGAACTAACTCTTTAGAGCCTAGAGGGGGTAGACTATAGCCCACAACAACTGCGAGGTATAGCCTGCAACCAAAGGTGTTCCTAGACAACCAAGTAGGAGAGGTTCTAGAATAAATTGAGCGTAACAACTACAAAATGGAGGAAATTAATGAAGATGATTGTGCATCATTATGACCTCCAATAAATATGCTAAAGGAGAAGAAACCTATTGCAGATAGGATTTTAACGTGACTGATTCAACCAATCCATGTTCCAGTTCTGTTATAGTAGAGTCTCAGTTCTAATTGGACTCCTCTTCCCTTTTTAGTTATAGATTGTTAAGCCTTTATCATGCTTTGATATATAGGGAGTGGTGATTTATGGTTTTAGTTTAGAATCCTCTTTTTAATAAACTTTCCCCATGCCTATATGTATGGCTCGGTGGTTGAGGTATTAGGAGTTAGTTAATTTTGTTCAATAACAAATATAGTTTCTCGATACTTTTTAGTTGGTTTTTGTTCAATCATGATTTCATGAATAAGCTATCTCAGAAGAACTTATGTGATACTTTGGAGTTGTACAATGAATGGTTTTGGAGTTGTTATGATTGCATTAAATCTAAGAAGCTAGATTTGAGTTAGATCAGTGTAGGAAATCACTTGAGCAAGGGCCACTCAAGGTAATTGTCCCTCACTTCATTTTATGTACAGTTTCTTTTGTTGTAGCAGTTATTTCATAAATGCATGTTAATTAGATTCCTTATGTTATTCATGAGAAATTCTTGTTTCACATTTATTCTTTGGTTTGATTAAGTTTGTTGTACTTTGGAGTGTAGGTTTAGTTATTAGTATTAGTTAAATACCAACATTCATTTCTTGATAGTAATTAGTTACAACCTTATACTATAGGTACCCGTAGCAATAGTGCTAGCATTACTCCCTTTATTGTTATGCAGTTTTACAACTTCTTAGCAAGTGTAACACCTATACTAGGATACTTTAGGTAGTTTTAAGTCTTTGAAAGCACATATAGTGCCTATACCATCACAAGCTTACTAGCTCTGGTCGATAATTCAATGAAGGTCTTTCCAAAGGTTTGAGTGGACTGTTTAGCTAGGTTTTCCCTCTGAATTTTGTGATTGCCACCAAGTTTACTAGATATTAGTAGGGACTCTACAACTAGCATGCCTCCAAATTAGCATAGCTGCACATGTGTGAGCAAAGAGCGGGATAAGTCAAACATGCTCACATGTGTGGGAGCATGGAGTGAGTTGAGGTGGAGAGCTAGCATGCCTCCAAATTAGCATGCTCAACCATGTGGGAGTAGGGGAATTGAGGACACATGAAAAATGAGAACAATTAGATCTTGTTCCAAGTTAATGGACTCAATGGTTGAGATTAAAGGGAAAATTATTTTGTCTATATGTAGTAGTGATGTAAAAATAAATATTGGAGGAAATGTTAATGAGAAACTAATTAGTCTAAATTAATTAATTAAGGATAAATTAATTAATCGATTTAATTGGAGGATTTGAGAAGTTAATTAATAAATTTTGACTTAATTGATTACATATAGGGGATAAAGGGGATTAATGGATGATAAGATAAATAGTTAATTGCAAGAATAATTAATTGAATAATAGTTTATTTGATTAATTTATGGAAAGTTAGTATGAAGAAGAAATGAATTTGGGGTATCTTACTTAGACGATGAAAAATCCTATCAAATCTGGAGTGTTTTGGTTAGTATTTCTTGTTTCTATGAAGTTGTGGACTTTCCTTGGACTACAAGAAATTTCTTGATTATCTAATATCTTGTTCTAACCTCCATCCTCACATGAGATCCTTGAAAGGTTCATCACTCCCTCCATCCCTTCCATTCCCCTCTATTCCATCATTTTGTGGAATTATGATGACGGTATGGATCTCCCTTCTCCATCTATACATTTAAACCTCCCTTTCCTATAATCTCTTATCTCTCTCTTTTTGCAGACTTGTGAAGTGGATTCAGACATCTTCCACCTTTACTTCTTCCACTTCCCTCATTCAATTCTTTAAAATTTTCTTGTATAATCTCCAATTCCCTCTTACAAAATCCTCAAACACCTTTAGACATCCAAACATTTGGTTCCCTTCTCTTTTTTGTGTTTTCCTCATTTTATTTCTTGTGAACTTCCATTGAACATTTGAATCTAGTCTCCAATGTCTAGTCCTCATTTCCACTCACATCATTCTCCTACATTTATTCACACCCCTTCCCTTTCCTCCCTTCACTTTGTAGAATTCCTTCAAATTTCTTGACTTCCATCAATAAGTCCACCTCCTAGATCTAGTCTTGTATCAAATCTCTGCACCCCTTCTAGACCTCTCAAATTTTGTCAAACTTTCACAAATTTCTCTATTTTCCCCAAATACTCCCCCAAATCTTTCAAGATTCCTTTAATGGTCTCATTTTACCCTACAAATGCTCTAGAAAGGATTTTCAACCTAAGAAACTAATTCCCATCCTTAGAGGTGTAAATCTTCATGAAAATTGATGTGGATGTTTAGAACAACTATGCCACCATGAATATGGTGTTTGAGGTTTCAACTATAGGAAATACTACACTAGTTTTAGATTACAATTTCAATGGATTTCATGGGATTTAAATTTTTTTAGACATCATATTAATGATATCTAGTTCTTAGTCAAATTCTTGTAAGCAATTCAACAACTAGACAACGTGCTATAAATATCAATTCATTTAAAAAAATAATAGTCGATCATTTCTCCATTTTCTACATGTTGCAAATGCTAAGAAAAGTAGGGTTTAAACTTGTGTAAGTCTAGTTTCCTATTGAAGAGCTCCTTTTGTGAATCTCATAGCTCGGTAATTCACCTATAAAAATATCTATATCTAAATGTTTCCTTGGCCATTTCTAGATTTAGTGAAATTTGTGAGTGATGAATATGACAACATTATAGCTTAGGGTTTTTTCTTGCCACATTCATTGGTATGGTTGTAATGAGAATTGGATAAGTGACGTAACACTTTAATTCATTGAAATCATTGTTTGTAATGTACCTTTCCTTATTACATATGGATTTATGGAGTTTGGAGAGGGATTAATAAGTAATTTAAGTTAAATATCATATCTATTCTCTTAAGACAAATCATACTAAGTATAGATCCATGATAGGTGGATTACTGTATTTAACTACAACTAGACATGATATTATGCATGCTGTATGCCTTATTTACTTTTATCCAGTTGGGTGAAAATGCTTTAAATGAGTGTATTTATGCTTTATGTGTTTTGGAAATATGAAGAATAAATATTGATTTAACTTGATGTTATGAAATGATTTTGATTATGAAATATATAATGCAAATGGATGTATTGTTTTCGGCTGACTATTGTTGCAATGTACTAATTTGGATGTAGGAATATAATCAAGCCTCTAGAAGAGAGCGGAAGTATCACTCGGGAGAAGAACTTGGTTTGGTAACCTTTTAATAAGACCTAAACTAAGCTTTCACACACACACACACACACACACACTTCTATTTTAATCAAGTCGGGATAATAGCTTGAGAAATAGTAAGTTACCTTTAGTCCTACTTGTGGTTTTATTTGTGAACATTCCTATTTTGGGGGTTAAAAGTTTTGAGTCTCTTTTTGATGAATGAGTTCTTCTTTATGTGTTTATATTTAATCAATGTGATATACACATAAAATGTATATATATATATGTGTCAATGATAAACTCATACACATGAGTATAAATAGATAGACATATCTACACATGCTGATGGGTGGATTACCCATATGCATGGGAATATCGATCTAACAAGGTGACACATATATCCATATATATACACTTCATGTATATATGTCGATCAATATGACTGTGAATATATATGTGTTCAAATATAAAGGCATGATATATATACATATATAATATATGTATATATATTAACATACATGTATGTATTGATGAACAGGAAATGTCCATACTAGTATATTAATATATATGTATATAAATGCATGTATCAATATGAAAAATATGAGAATATGTGTATGTGTTTCATATATCGAATAATGCATTATATGAACTTGTAAGTTGGGACACATATATATATATATATACATATATACACATATATACATATTTACATATTACATTATATATATATATATTATATATTATATATTGTGACCAATGACATAGTATAGGTTAATTAAACCTGATCCATAAGGATTCGAGGCATACTTAATCCACTAAGCATCAATCCCAATAAGATATTCAATGTAAACAAAGCAAAGAAGCCATTAAAACTAACATTCTAAAACATGAAAGCTTGATAAACATCTATTCTAAGCCATTGAAACTTATCCTATTGGGGGAGTGGTGTCACATTGATGTGGAATGGCGACCCTTTCCCAATCCCTTGGATAATGTGATCCTTTCCAATTGATTTTATTGATTAAAATCGATGGAAACTGATGAAAAAGATGGGTGAAACATGATGAAAGCTAATTTGACATGATATATGCTAAGATGTATGTTGTAAATGTATGTAAATCTATTCTGAATGTATGCAAGATTTAAAGATGCAATTCCTAATTCTAAAATATGCTAAATGGATGCAATTAAGTTACCATGGAGGCCATTAATGGATGCTAAGCTAACAATACATGAAAATTAACCTAAAATGATTTTAAACATAAAACATGGATGCAAATAAGTGTGATTTTCAACAACATAAGTTTGCTATGAAAAGGTGGATCCCTATTCAATAGATGCAAGGTATATTTATAGAATAGGCAAAGAGAAATCGATGGTCAAGATTGAAAGGATCATTCAATGGTCAAGATGGGAGGAAGATGGAGGCATAGATCATGGATTCCCATCAAGGGTTGAGAATGCAAGTTGATATTTAATCAAGGGCTCACAATCATGCAAACAAGCACACTTTCAAAACTTGCACAAGAAGTTTGTTGAAAGTTTGTTATATGGAAGAATATTCCCTTTTTTGAATGAGCGAAAGGGGAGAATATAGAATATTCTCATGCAAGTGGGTGTGTGAGGATAATTAGCATTTAGTTAATTAAAACCAAATTTTAATGTGCAAAGGGAAAGAATATTCCCTTTTGGAGGAATTTAAGATTTAGCATTAAATAGTTAATTTATTTACCGAAAGGGGTGAGATTAGGATATTTATTTCAATAACTAGTATAGCTAGGATTTATTTAATTAAATAAGAAGACATAAGAATGCTAATTAAATAATTTGCATTATTCGATTAGATGGGACGAAAGGTGAATATGATAGAACATTAGTTAACCTAATTAGATTAATTAAATCAATAGATGAAAATGAAGCTGTTGATTAATTAACTCAATTAATTTAATCAAATGAGAAAAAAGAGGATGGATTTTAGGATGAAACGGTGTTAGTATATCAGATTCGAGTATGTATTATCATTCATGACATTTTTAAGTGTCTACATTTTCCCCCTCTTTGAAGTGAGGTACCTATTCCATTGGTTCAAAGAGTGATGCTTTTTCGAATAAAAATTGCTGCCTAGATAAAAAAATTTTTATGATTTTTTGGATGCCCCACTATTGCCCCAACAAAAGGAATAAGCTGGTTCCCTACCCCCTTGAGAGATCAGGAAAAAATTTTGAATTTTGGGTTGATCTCTTGAAAAAGGTAAAATATTAATTTAGGTGCCAAAAAATGCCATGGGATGCAAAAAAAGGCCTCATAAATGCAAAAAATAGCTCAAAATAGGTTGCAAAGCATGGAAAGAGGTAAAACAGGTCAAAACCCTAGCTTTTTGCCTCAAATTAGGGAAAAAAACCTTAAGTTTTTGGCTTAAATAGGTGAAAAGGTTGCACTTCCAATTCATTTTTGCATTCACTCTTTAGTGATTTTCTACACTTGGAGCTTTGACACTCTGAAGAGATGGCTCACTGTGTGCTTCCACTTCACCTTTCTGAGTGGGTTTGAGAGTATCAACACCGAGCATATGTAGGACCACGGGTATGTGACTCAAAAAATTCCTTTTTTTTGCATTTTAGAGCATTTATGAGCATGTCAAAGCTAGGTTTCCTAGAGCGTTGCTGTATAGCAACGTGCAAAAGGCATCATAAGCATCAATATTGATTTTTTAGTGACACACTTGCTGTATAGTGGTGCACCAGGGTTTTTTTAATTTTGGTGACTCAATTAAGTAGGGTGTCACTCGGTTAAAATAGCCACACATAGGGTTTTTAGTATAGCTTCGCTCATTTGCGGTGGGCGACACACATAGAAAATAACAATGCACACCCATTTTTAGTTATAGCGATGCATGAAAATGCTGATTCACAATTAAGTATTGTGATGCGCATTGCCAAATTGGTGACACAACCCTATAAAAGATACATCAAAACACCCCAAAAAAATAGTGACGCTATTGATTTCAACGACGTAATTGATGTTCTAGGATGTAGACTCTTAGATTTTGATCATTTATTTGAGTTTTAGGAATATTGACATTGTGTGTGTGATGCATGTAGGAGGATCTACAACCATTGATGTCACGGGAGCATCATTCTAAGATTTTGGTAGTGACTTGAAACTTTGATGAACTGGAGGTGGAGCGGTTGGTGATGCTGGGATTAGGTCTCATTGCTTTCATGCTTGAGGTCCGGACCCACTTGGCCATGATAACAACACTTATTGAGAGGTGGCACAATGAGACCTCTTCATTTCATTTACCCACTAGCGAGGCCAATGTCACACTCGATGGCGTGTGGTGGATCTTGCGGCTTCCCATCCATGGGGAGTAGGTTATCTATGATACTAATGTTGGGAGAGATGCGTGTTGTTCACTATTGCAAACTAAAAACATCATTTTGGTTAGTACATAGATAGACTTGGACATCTATAGAGTGCGAGTACCAATTTTTAGATTATTCATTGCGACACTTATTGTTTTGACCAATGGGGTAGAGGTTTCGGTTCGGGCTGGGGGGTAGCATGACATGACATGATTAGGAGGACCACTTTGTATTCATGGGGCTTGTTCTACTTGCTTCATTTTATCATGATATGCATTAGGCTATGTATTGCTAGGGCCAGAGCATCAAAGTAGGTGTTATATTACTTCACATATGGGCTTACGAGCATATTACAGTTTTGAAGCCTTTGTGGTTTTGGAAAACATTCATGAGGATGAACCTATAGTGTTTAGATATAGAGTACCAATGCCACTGCAACACATAGGGCCAAAAGGTATACCATATTGGCACAGGGTGTTGGAATATGTTGTCATTGATGTCAAAAGGGGATCAGAGGAGAAGTGTGTTGATCCTATACAAAAGTGCATATAGTTGTCATTAATGTCAAAAGGGAAAATCAGGCAAAGGAGTTTGTTGGCATGATGAAAAAAGATGGATGAGAGAGTAGTGGACTTGATGGTGAATTGAGTGGTAGATTCATGATGGTTTTTTCAAGAGCTTTCTAAAAAGGTATTGTGTAGGGCCAGAGGATGTATAACATGTCCAAAAATAAATTTTGTTTTCTCATGGAAAAAATTAGGGTTTACTAATTAAACCATAGAGTTGCAATCATGGTGTCCTCAAAATGTTCTATTTTGATGTTGACCTAGTATCAATAGTTGTCTATTGCATTAGTTGCAACTTATGAGTTTATAGTCATGAGGGTGACTGACCCCTCTACCTAGAGCTTTAAGGATATACATTACGATCAGTTCGGCGAAAGTGAATGGAGTCACAGAGTTCTCAATTTTCCTAACCTATGTTGTGGGGTTCTCATGTTTCAATGCCTCATGACTTGGCAACTTAGCTAATGGAATGATAAGAAAGAAGGCTCTCTTTGTTATTTACTTGTCGAGGGTTTTCAAAAGTTCACAACCTCTGAAAAAGAGGTTCTTAAGTTAAGATTTCTGGTGACTTAGCGATGGAACATTCATTGAAGTGACAAGATGGATTTGGTGGGACTGGCAAAGCCATCCTAGTGTTTGAGTGATGGCATATGGGATTCACAAAGGCTAACATGGATGATGATGGTGTAGACATGAGGATGATAAGTGGAGTGTAGAGCCTAGGTGGAGTATGGAAGCTTTATTGGCGAGAGTGAATGGTATTGGCGAGAATCACCCTGGAGTCTCTTTGACAGCCTGATAGCTATGTTGTTGGTGAATTGAGGGTTCTCAGAACTTCGTAACCTTTGAAAAGAGATTTTGAGATTCAGGTTTTTAGTGACTCAGCGATGGCTATATCTTTGGTGAAACTATATGTCATCACTAGGACCTTGAAGAAGGTCTCTGTAATAAGGCGATAGGAGGATGTGATGCTAATTGTGGGACTCAATAGTAATGAAGGTGATGAATATGGTGACATGTGGAAAATGTCTAGTGGTTGGTTTTGCATCCTTGTTGCAAATCAATGATTATATATGTGTGTGATCTAACGGTGAAGGTCAATGATGATCAACGGTGTATGAAGGTCAATGATGATCAACGGTGTAGGATGAAGAAGGCTTATCAGACGATGTTGGTGATAAGATGCTTCATCAGTGTGAAGGTTGAGTATTAGCAAGACCTTGAAGCATGTCCCATCAATGGAGTGATGGGTTAGTGTATGTGCTTCATTGGTGTGACTTCAATGTATCGGTGGGAGTTTGAATGATGTCCCTTTGATGGAGTGATAAGGTGAGAAGCTAGTGGGACCCAAGTGTGATGATGGTTAACACATGGAAATGAACGAGTGCTCAATATGTCAATTCACATTGGCATTGTGAATGACATGGTGATGACATGGTTGACATGCATTGATGGTATAGTCAGAGAGCGAATGACATAAAGAATCATGGAAAAATCCTAATCGAATGGTGGTGATTTAAAGGTGTTGAGATGAATAAAGGATCTTGGCATGAGAGAGAAGATCAATGACTAGTATTCAAACTTGAAGATCTACAACGGTTTGGTCCATGTAAACAGGGGTTTCATCTAAAAATTGACACAGGAGAAAGAATTAATTTTTCCAACTACCCAAGACCAATTAAATGAAGATCTGATCTATTAGGCAGTGGAATAGATTGCAGTTGAGATCAAGATCAAATTAGAGTGAATGGATAGTAGAGAGCATTACATGCATATTAGATTTTAGGGTTTGACAAAATACTATTCTTAGCAAATTATTTGTACCAAAAAAAAATGTTGTGTGTCTCGATACAGAGGTATGGTGAGATATAATAAACCTTATTAGATGTCTTTATGATGACAACATGTAGCTCGATGAACAGGTAGCCTTCCGGTGAAGTTTGCAAGCAAGAAAAAACCCTAATCTAATGCGAGCTGATTTGGACGGTAGAGAGAATCTCGAGGTAGAGATTGTAGGTCAATGGATATAGAAGAAAATAAAATATTGTCAAAGTGAGATGGCTGTAGCAAGTGTGTACATATAGAGGGAATAGTCTGTAGTGGTATAGAGTGTTGAATATTGTAACATCTTGTAGAAGCATGTTGCTGGTCTAAGTAGCTGTATCTGCTATGTGTGTGAAGTCGGCCAATGCATAGAGTGCTGAATAGAAGTATGCATTGTTGAGTGTGTAGTAGTTGTATAGGGGGAGAGTATGTAGTACAGGAAGATAGAACAAAAAATGTTCTAAGTTTAGAAGAGGAAAAGAGAGAGCAACAAAGTAGACTGAGAATACAATTTATGAAGTAGGCATTTGCATTCATGGTGATGAGAGTGTGCAGTGCAATGAGATAGAATAGTGATTATTCTATGTGTAGATAGAGTGTAGAGTAGGGGTGTGTTGCTGAGAGTGCAGTTTCAGTAGCAGAGTGTATGTTGTAGTGAAAGCAACAATGTACTGAATGTAATGATGCATAATAGGTTTGTTAGAACCAAATTGTATGCATATATGAATTTGTAATGTTGTTCTAAGTTGTGGCTCAGATTAGGGTGTTGTTTCATCCTTGGGGTTGTAGCTCCTAAAGCAGGGTGTTGTTGCATCCTTGAAGTGGTTGCTTCTAAATTAGGTAGTTGATGCTTCCTTGGGTTGTAGCCCTGAAACATTGAAATAGAGATTTGGATTGTGATGCCGGATTTGAGTAGCATACTCAAGCAACCTTATTCACACATTGTAACAAAGATTTGGATTGTGATGCTAGATTTGAGTAGTAGAATCAAGTAGCCTTAGTCATTGTGGTTTTTCCCATATCAATTTTTCCACATATATCTAGTGTTATGTGATGTTTTTGTGTGCATGCATAATTCAATATCACATGATTAATATTTGCACATTAAGGGTCAAAGAAAGTAGTCTACACAAAAGGTTTTAAGAGCTAAATTTTGATATCTATTGATTCACACCCCTCTCAATAGATTGTTGTGTTCCAATAATTGGTATCAAATCTCTAGGTTCCCTAGGAGAAGCTTAATCATCTCAAGTAGATATTGGTAGAGTGAAAACAATGGTTAGTCAAGAAAGTTTATTTGCATATGATGGACCTGTCTTTGATGCATCAAGATATATTTTTTAGAGCTCATTAATGGAAGTATATTTGGGATCCATAGGATTTGATGCTTGGATGTCAGTCATAAATGGATATATAGTTCCTACTACACCTCCAATAACTAAAGTTGAAAGGAAGGCATATGAGAATAATGCTACATCAATAGATATAATTCTTCATGGACTGTCAAGTTCTGTGTTGGTCAAAGCCATGCATTGTCAAACAACACATTAAGTTTGGAACAAGTTGAAGAGAATGTATGAAGAGGATGGTAAAGAAGAAATGAAGGCATTGATTTAGAAATATGAAAGTGAATTTGAAACTATGAGTATGAGTGAAGTTGCAACAAGATATGATGAAGAAGAAACATCTACCTTTGGATCACAAGAGCCCAGTGATGTGCAAGCCGATTCCTTCAAAAGATCAAGAAATGTCTTCAAGAAACATAGAGGTAATCACAATCTTTTTGTTTCTAAATGATTTTATGATGAAGTAAATGATTCTGATAAGGTAAAGGACAGTAAAAATAATCTGCACACAAGGAGAGAAAGTGGGTCATCTAATGTAAATGGTAGATTAGATGTTGAACATGGAAGTTTCTATGGGATTGATCCATTTCCAACGACCTCTGATGAAGAGATTGAGAGGTCTGATAAATATGAAGAACCTGAAACCTTTGGTGAAGAAGAAGAAGTGGACCTTGAAGGTAAAATTATTTGTTCTCTTAGTGAGATTAAAAGGTTGAAGAAAGAGAATGAAGAACAAAAGTTGCAT
Organism: Sequoia sempervirens; assembly: GCA_007258455.2. Taxonomy (NCBI): domain Eukaryota; kingdom Viridiplantae; phylum Streptophyta; class Pinopsida; order Cupressales; family Cupressaceae; genus Sequoia; species Sequoia sempervirens. Next base: position 21,772,794 of record VDFB02058242.1, on the reverse strand, counting down.
GCACAAAAAGAGATGGAAAGACTAACTAAAACCCTTGAAGGTTCTAACCAAATGATAGTTAGTTTGAAAACACAAGTTGAGGAAGCTAAAAGGATAGAAGATTTAGTTAAATATGAACTGTAGTTTAAATCAAATGAGTGCATGAAGCTAGAAGCAAACATAGTTGCTCTGAGAAGAGATTTGGAGAAATCCAAGGAACATATTGACCAAGGCCTAAAGTTGAAAGGTGGCTCTGAGATATTAAATGAATTTGTGAGATCACAAAAGCCATGTAGACCAAGAGTGAAGATTGACCTTGGTGATGAAAAAGGGAAGAATCCCTCTACCTCTACAAAATTATTTAGGGAAGAAGAAAGATGTTGCACAAAGAAGGAGGAAGCCTGTACGAGTTGTTCCAAAGAAAAAATCTTTGGAAATGGAAGATCAGAAAAAGGCACTGCTGGAGTGAAGAAAGAAAAAGAAGAAAAGAAGCATGCTGCTGTTGAGATGAAGAAACCAAATAGGGATACTGCTACTAAGTTGAAGGAGCCCACAACAGATTAAAAGATTGAGAAACAAGTTCCTAGAAACCTGAAGAAAAATCTGTACACAAAGGGAGCTTATGCAAAAATATTTACTAGGATGAGATGCATGAAAAAGCCAAATCAAAGAAGACCTCCTCATCTTGTTTAGAGGAATGCTATTACCAGGTACTCCCCATGTTTTAGTGGTTACTATTATACCTGCAATCAGTTTGGTCATAGGGCTAGAGAATGTAGAGCTGCACTTAGAAGGATCACTAAATATGTAAATAGAAATTCATTTTCTCCTATAATAAATATGTATGTAGTATGCTACAAGTGTGAAAACTTTGGTCACATAGCTAAGTACTGCATATTAGATTTTGCAAGACCTACACAATATGAAAGATCAAATGCATATAGTAAGCAAAAGAATATGTCTCCCAAAGTGAACAATGGTTCACATGCTGTTGAAAAGAGGGCTAATGCATCCAAGAAGGTGCACAAGATGGTTTGGATAGAGAAAGAATGACAGGCAGTTCTCCATGAGGCTACTTCTACTTTACATCACTAATTTGTAGTGATAGGGCATGAGTCTAGGGGGAGCTAAATTGATATTTCATCCATCCCTAGAAATGAAGAAGGAGATCAAGTTAGGTAAAATATGTTTTACAAATTTCTAACGACTTGATGGTTGCAGATTTGTGGTCACATTCTTGCCCCTTGAAATGCTTGTCAAGGTGTAAGAAAATTAGCAGATGGTGGATAGTTTTCTGCGGAAATTGACATCAACCATTGGTATCAGTTTTTGAAGAAAAAATGGTGTAGATGCTCTATTAAGAGGAATGCTTCTTTCCTACAAGAATAAGAGTTATGGCTAAAAGGAAACTATTTTGTATAGTTGTTTTTAAATTGATATCAGACCTGATTGGTGCTGAGTATGTAATGGCACTTCAAGTGACATCAAATATTTTTTTTATTGGTATAGAGCAGTTGGAGCATATGGTATTGACATTGTAGTAAAAAGGCTAAATGCAACAATTAGTACAAGAGAAAAAAATGTTTTCAATTGGTATCAGTCAAAGGGGGAGCTAAGTCCGTTTTCCATGCTAAGAAGAAGTGAAGGCTACAACAGTATGGTGACTTGAGATAGTGAAGAGGAGAAAGGATGAGCAAGTGCTCAAGAAGTGAAGGCTACAACAGTATAGTGAATTGAGCATGAGGGAGAAGAAGTGAGTAATGATCAAAGTAGAGCATAAGAGAGACAGTTATGAAGAAGCTCATAAGGATGAGAAAAGGAGAAGGAATGTCCAAGGAGGATATTAAAATACAACTAGATGATGCTGGTGATAAGATGCTTTATTGGTGTGAAGGTTGAGTATCAGCAGGACCTTGAAGCATGTCCCAATGACAAAGCGATGGGTGAGTGTATGTGCTTCATCAGTGTGACTTCAATGTATCAGTGGGAGTCTGAATGATGTCCCTCCAATGGAGTGATAAGTCAAGAAGCCAGTGGGATCCGAGTGTGATGATGGTTAACAAATGGCAATGAATGAGTGCTCAATATGTCATTTCACATTGGCGTTGCGAATGACATGGCGATGACATGGTTGACATGCATTGATGGTACAGTAAGAGAGTGAATGATAGAAGGACATGTGGCAGAAAGCTAATCAAACATTGATGATTTAAAGGTGCTGAGATGGACAGAGGATCTTGGCGTGAGAGAGAAGATCAATGAACAATATTCAAACTTGAAGATCTACAACAGTCTGCTCTATGTAAATAGGGGTTTCATTTGAAAAATGACATAGGAGATAGAATTAATTTGTCCAACTACCCAAGCAACCAATTAAATGAAGATATGATCTATTAGGTGGTGGAACAGATTGCAGATGAGATCAAGATCGAATCAGAGTGAATGAAAAATAGAGAGCATTAAATGCATATTAGATTTTAGGGTTTGACAAAATGCTATTCTTAGCAAATTCTCTGCACCAAAAAAAATGTTGTGTGGCTCAATGTAGAGGTATGGTGATATCTAATAAACCTTATTATATGTCTTTATGATGATGGCGTGCATGTAGCTCGATGAACATGTAGATTTTCGGTGAAGTTTGCAAGCAAGAAAAATGGTAGAGAGAATATTGAGGTAGAGATTGCAGGTTGATGGAGATAGAAGACAATTGGGTATTGTGAAAGTGAGATGGCTGTAGCAAGTATGTACATATAGAGGGAATAGCCTGTAGTGGTATAGAGTGCTAAATATTGTAACGTCTTGTAGAGGCATGCTATTGGTCTAAGTAGTTGTATTTGTTGTGTGTGTGAAGTCGACCAATGCATAGAGTGCTGAATAGAAGTATGCATTGCTGAGTGTGCAGTAGTGGTACATAGGGAGAGTGTGTAGCACAGGAAGATAGAACAAAAAATGTTCTAAGTTCAGAAGGGGAAAAGAGAGAGCAGCAAAGTAGACTGAGAATGTATTTTATGAAGTCCTAGAATGTAATACAAAACATCCTTTAGGCATTTTCATTAATGGTGATGAGAGTGTGTAGTGCAACGAGATAAAACAGTGATTGTTTTATTTGTAGATAGAGTGTAGAGCAGGGGTGTGTTGCCGAGAGTGCAGTTTTAGTAGCAGAGTGTATGTTGTAGTGAAAGCAACAATGTACTGAATGTAATGATGCATAATAGGTTGTGTAGAACCAAATTGTATGCATATATGAATTTGTAATGTTGTACTAAGTTGTGGCTTAGATTAGGGTGTTGTTTCATCCTTGGGGTTGTAGCTCCTAAAGCAAGGTGTTGTTGCATCCTTGAAGTGGTTGCTTCTAAATTAGGTAGTTGATGCTTCCTTGGGTTGTAGCCCTAAAACATTGAAATAGAGATTTGGATTGTGACAATGGATTTGAGTAGCAAACTCAAGTAGCCTTAGTCACACATTGTAATAGAGATTTGGATTGTGACACTGGATTTGAGCAATAGACTCAAGTAGCCTTAGTCACCGTGGTTTTTCCCATATCAGGTTTTCCATGTATATATGGTGTTATGTGATGTTTTTGTGTGCATGCATAATTCAGTATCACATGATTTATATCTACACATCAAGGGTTAAAGAAAGTAGTCTTCACAAAAGGTTTTAAGAGCTAAATTTTGATATCTACTGATTCACCCCCCTCTCAGTAGATCATTGTGTTCCAACACATGGTCATTGATGACATGACCATCTTTTAGATGGAGGCCATGGTTGCAAGTTTCCGCATGGTATGAAGATCAAAAAAACTTATACTTTTCTCATCAGACCTACTACATCCAAGGGTAGGATCACACCATGGTGGAGCGATACCTTCTAGATCGCGTTGCGAGATAGTTCAGGGGGTATAGGATGTACCTCTACATGATTATACAATAGTTTTCACAAGATCTTAGAGAGAGGTCAAATGGGGACAATAGGTTGACCCCATAGTGGTGGTTAGTGACTTCCAAAAGCTGGTTGCCTAGCCTTGGGAATGCGATTAGGGATTACTAGATGTGGGGACTACCCCTAGCTATGATGCATGGTTCAAGCCACCCGTTTGCTTGACAGACCCAACAAGGGGATACCTCAGTGGGAGAGGTAGAGGTAGAGACCAAGATGGAGGTAGGGACAGAGGTAGGCAACAACCTAATAAATAGCCAAAACAACAGAGGGGATAGGTGCAAGGGGACAAAGAGCAACCTCGATAGTATTAGGGTCACCAGGACCCAAGACATCAGGATGGCCAACAAGATGGATAGGTTTTGGGGGTGCTACTACCACCTCCACCACCCTTACAGCCAGATCCATGAGATGGGAAGATTGTTTCCCTCACAGTAGAGAGGGATCAACTATAGTAGCAACTTCAGCCTATGACTGCTGAGCAAGATAGGGATGTCTAGTTGCAACAACAGGTAGATCTAGAACTAGCCCAAGAGATTGGGCGTAGACAACAACTTGAGGCTATCACAATGACATCTTAGGTATGGATGGTGTCTGCTCATATGTATAGAGAGGTAGTCATAGAGGCTACGTATTATTGGACGCACTATCATCAAGATGTTCCCAGAGAGATTTCGTAGCCTAACTACTCTTAGAGGAGCAAAGCACCTCCTAGGGATGAGTATCAACCATCAATTAGACAGCCTAGGGAATGAAGTAGCCACCAAGGCTAACCTTCTCATAGACACTTTTTGATTACTTGCATGATTATGCATACATATACACATTCATAGGCTCATTTTTGATAGCCTTGTGCATATTTAATTTGTGATTGATATTCATACACACTGATTCAAATATTGTACCATGAAAATCATTTTTTGATATATATACATGAGATGATTCATATCTATGATGTGATGCACTATTATTTCATGCTTTATGGATGTATGTATGCATGTGATATGATGTGATGTTATATTTATGCATTATGATTATGATTATGTTATGGATGCAATGTGATGGATGTACTTCTTTTATTTATGTTGATGCGATATGTGATGTTTATGAGATGGATGCAATGCAATGGATGTGTTACCTTCTTTTTTAGTATCTTTTTACAATGATATGTTATGAAATGATATGATATGCTTATGGATGGATGCATTTCTTTTTGTGTACTTTTCCCATGTGATTTATGATGTCATGATGTATGTATGTGGTTGTATATATGGATGATGCATATGTTCATGCTTATGATATGGATGTTTATGAATGTTAATGCAATTTATGATGTCATGATGATGTATGTATGCTGATGATTTTGTGGATGCAAGATGGATGCATGACGATGTTTTTGTTGAATGTCATGATACTAGGATAGTGTGGAAAGAAGATAGAAGAATAAAATGATTTTACCATTGATTTGATGATTGATTCAAAAGTCCAACAAGTCCATGATCCACAAGGACTTTATTAGATATGGTGATGAGATGGATGATTTTTCTCATATCTTGGGATTGGGATTTTTGGTCATTCCTTATGTTTGATATAACACATATACATGATGCATCATGGTATTAAAAACTAAGACGACGTTGTATCTAGTGTAATGGAATTTGACTCTACAAACAGACAAGATAGTTCTTGTTCACACCTTGATATATAGAAACCTCTCCAGAATGTAGTTTAGTAGCTTAGAATATATCAGACCAAAGCATACGCAACAACCAACAATCTACTCCAAACAACCTCCCTACACACAACTAAGCAAGTATGCGCCAAGATTATTTTACAAGAATACCCGCAAGAATAGCAAACAAAAGATAATGATCGATGCCCCATTCCTCTCTCTAAATCATTTAGACATCATTGAGAGGTCCTCAAAATGGGTCAATAAGATAAATCATAAGAAAAGATAAAAAAAAACAATCATTGTTATCTATATCTCTTGCCAATAAAACCATAGCTAAGGTGATTTTTGATGTTGATGTCCATTTTCAGAAGGATACATCCTAGGAAAGTTTATTAGATGTGTTGATTAGGACTAGGTGTGTGATAGGACATTGATACAAACTTTACTAACTCATTTATCTTTGATCTAGACTTTAGATTTTGACACTTAGTGTTTTCACCTTTTGACTTGCAACAATTGTTTTCTACTTGTTTTACCAAAGTTTCAAGATGATGATTGATTTATTATGGGTGAAAGTTTATTGCAGGTGAAAGTCAAATGGGATGGAATATTTCAATGTTTTGATATTTTGAAATGTTTTAAGGCTATTTTCGGTCTTTATGAAAGTTTATATGGATGTTTAGAGTTCTCAATGTTTTCCAATGTTTTGTGTTTTCTAAGTTTTTTGAGTGTTTTTTGGGGTTTTCTGAGATTTCAATTTTTTTTTGTGTTTTTCTAAGTTTTTCAAATGTTTTGGGGGTTTTATGAGATTTATGACCAAGAACCTAACCTAAAAGACTATCCTAGGGGCCTCAAGGGCTTATCAAAGATGAGCCTTGCCTACATTATACATGTAGAGACCACATAGTTTGACTAGCATGGCTTATTATTGATGAGAAATGAACAATTAATGAATTTCCAATTTATTATGATGGACTCCTAACCTAAAGTGTCTTCGAGGAACATCAACCTTGCCTACGTTCAAACTCATAGACAACGTAGTTCAACATGGTTTTGTTTTTGGTTTTTTGATGTTTTGAAATTTTTAGGGATTTTGATGTGTTTTGGAGTTTTTGGATTTTGACTTTACAATTTTTGAATGTTTTTGGATTTTAGCTATACAAGATTTTGAATGTTTTTGGATTTTCTGATTTTGTAAGTGTTTTTCAATTTTTGATAAATGTTATATGAATTTTTTTTGGGATTTTTGATGAGATTTCAAATAATATTAAGATATACAAGAACCTAATCCTATGCATAACAAATTTCCCCCAGTGTGATGTGATAGACTACCTAGATATAGGTAGGACAAACTGACCTTTGGAATATGCCAAGTAGTACTAAAGGGGAATACGATACTGCACAATATCAAGCTATGATACAGATGTAGAGGGGTGATGTAGTAAATAGGATGGATATTGCGATGGATGAATGTGATGCAAAAAATGATAGGATAAAGAGCCAAAGATATATGGAGTTGCTTTATTTATGTGAGGTGCCTGTTTTCTAGGTTTTCCCAAAGGTACTTTCCCAAAGTGCCATAAAAGTGGTTTTCACTAGAGGATGATTATTTTTCTTTATTGTTTTCAATCCTTTCTCTTATTTTTTTGAATTTTTGATCATTTTTTGATTTTTTTTTGTATTTTCAAATTTACACCCTTCAAACCTAGACATAAAATTCTTTAAGATGTAGACTATTGGTTAGTTCCTACAAGGGTTCACCTTCAGGCATTGATAATTGATAAGCCCCTAATCCATAGCTTGTTGTGATGACAAATGGACCTAACAAGTTAGGTTCAAAATTTCCTTTACTATCTTGATCTAGAAGATTTTTTTGATTCTACTTTAGGACAAAGTCCCCTCCTTGGAAAGACCAACTCTTGATCTTCTTGTTACAACTTCGTTTCAGTCGGTTTTGGTATGCTTGCAAGTGATTAAGGGCATCAAGATGACGCTCATCCAAGAATTCTAAATTATTTAGCTAAGATACTCTGTACCCTTCATTAGTGATCATATTTTGTGGTGACACTCGTAGTGAAGGAAGCTCAACATTGATGGGTAGGATGGTTTCTGATCCATAGACAAAGGAGAATGGGGTTACACATGTAGGTGTGCGAATACTAGTTTGATAGGCCCATAGGGTGAGATTTAACTACAAATGCCAGTCACGACTAGCTTCATTGGCTATTTTCTTTAGGATTTTAAGAATGGTTTTATTCATACCCTCAACTTGACCATTTCCTCTGGGGTAGTAAGGGGTAGAGAATCGATGGTGGATGCTGAATCTTTGACATAGCTCTTTCACATCCTAATTTTTCAAAGGTGTTCCATTGTCAAAGATAAGGGCTTGCGGAACACCATAATGGAAGATAAGGTAATTCAAGATAAATTTAGAAATTTTCTTCCCCATTATGTAGGTCATAGAAATGGCTTCAACCCATTTGGTAAAGTACTCAGTGGCTATGAGGATGAATTTATGGCCATTAGATGAGGTGGGAGTAATATTTCCTATGAGGTCAATCCTCCACTACAAGAAAGGCCAATGTGTGACCATTGGTTGTAACTGCTGAGTTGGATCATGAATAAGATCTCCATGCTGTTGAAAATAGACACACTTCTACACATAATGACAAGCTTCTCTTTCCATGGTTAGCCAATAATACCCCATCCTCAACAATTTCTTAGATAAAGTCATACCACTAGAATGGGAACCACAAATTCCTTTTTGAACTTTTGCTAAGGTATTCAAGGCTTCCTCTTGGTTAGTACATTGTAGTAATGTCCCCTTGATGCTTTGACAATATAAGGTATCACCTAGGATCATGAATTAGGATGCTTTTTTAACAAAGGTCTTTTTAAGCTTGGAAGTGATATCAGATGGGAGGGTTCCTTTGCTAAGGTAGGTGAATATATCATGATACCATGGCAAACTAGGACCAATGATGACACACACAAATTTATATTTTAGGATTTCTAAATCTGGTACAAGAAGTTGTTCTACCAAGAATTCACATTGAAGGATGTGCGAAACGTCTAATAATTATCCAATTGTTTCCATAACATCTGTTGCTTGGTTGTTTATGTGAGGAATCTGATCAAAAGTTATATCAATGAAAAGGTCCTTGATATTTTCTACCATCTTCTTGTAATGAGTGAGTTTATCATCCTTAATTTGGTAGTCATCATTGACTTGGTTGATAACCAGCTATGAGTCCCCATAGACTTTCAACTCTTGTATTTTCCATTGGACCGCTATCCTTAGACCTATGATTAAAGCTTCATACTTAGTAATATTATTAGTCCAAGGGGATGATATTTGGTATGACTTTATAATGCAATCATCTTGAGGGGTGATAAAGAGAATACCCACCCCTAATCCATGTTGGGTAAATGATCCATAAAAGTACATTTTCCATTGATCTACTATATTAATAAGGAACATTGATTCATCAGGAAATTCAGATATCAAAGGATTTTCTACATATATAGGTGTGTTTTCTAGTTGGTCCATGATCACTTTTCCTTTGATTTCCTTGTGCTCCACATACTCTATGTCAAATTCAGTTAAGATCATTACCCATTTGGCCATTCACCTAGTGAGAGTTGCTTTGGATAACAAATATTTCAAGGGGTCGATCTTAGTGATAAAATTGATTTGATGCGATAACATGTAATGTCTGAACTTTTGGGAGGAAAATACCACTACTAAGCATGCTTTCTCAATAGATGAATAATTCATTTCATATCCTACCAAGGTCCTACTAATGTAATGAATGTCTCTTTTTTGTTTTCATCATGCTGTGCTAGAAGAGCACGTAGTGTTGTTATGTTGCTGAGATATATAGGATCAATGACTTGTTTGGTATTGGCAACATGAGGATTGGAGGTATCAATAGATAGTCATTGATCTATTGGAAGGCTTTTCCACACTTCTGATCCCACTTATAAGTTATTACTTTATGGAGAAGATGCAAGAAATGAAGGATCTTATCTAATAATTGTGCTATGAACCTTCTAATGGAATGCAACCTTCCTTGTAACCCTCTCATCTGCTTCAATGTTTGTGGTGGTTCCATGTCTAGGATGGCTTTCAATTTTTTTGTATCTATTTCTATCCCTCTTTGTGACATGATGTAGCCAAGAAGCTTCCCTGATGTAACCCCAAAGACACTCTTTTTTGGGTTTAGCCACACCTTATACTCTTTGAGCTTGTCGAAGATGGGTCCCAATACCTCTATGTGCTCACTCCTTTTTATTTATTTTTCCAAAATATCATCCACATAGTCTTTGACTATTTTGTGGATCATTTCATGAAAGATGAGGGTCATTTCTCCTTGATAGGTCACTCCTACATTCTTCAACCCAAATGGCATCATGTTCCAGCAATATGTTCTCCATGGACAAGTGAATGTAATTTTGTGTTGATCCTCCTTGGCGATCATGATTTGATTATAGCCTAAAAATCCATCCATGAGTGATAGAATTTCATGTCCAGCTGTTAAATCAATGATGATGTCTATGTTAGGAAGAGGGAAATCATCCTTCGGGCATGCCTTGTTCAAGTATTTGAAATCCATGCATATTTTGATGCCCCCAGTGGGCTTAGAAACTGGTACTAGGTTCGAAACCCACTTAGGATAGTCAATCGATCAAATAAATCCGATGTCAAGAAGCTTTTGTAACTCAATTTTTACCAAAAGTGCTACTTGAGGGTGCATCTTTCTCAAATTTTGCTTTATTGTTTTGGCTTTAGGATAGACTGCTAAATGAAACACAACCACTTCTAAATTGAGCCCTAACATATCTGTGTATGACCATGCAAAGTTGGTTCTTTGATCTTTTAGGAATGCTACTAGGTTTTTCTGTTCTTCATCCAAAAAGGATTTGACATAGAATGTTATCTTGGGTGCCTCCTCTGTTTCCACATTTATTGGTGTTGCCTTTTCTGCTAGCAATGCTAACTTTTTTGGATGCATTGTACTAAGGGGGAGATTGAATCCCTCATCCTTGAGCACCTTAGAGAGGTTTTCACCCTCGGATGCATCCTTTCTTTTTACTATTTTAGGATTAGAAAGTTCCACAATGTGGTTTTCACTTAAAGATCTGCATGTTAGTTGCATATCATCAATTTTGAAACTGAAGGATTCAATTGTCTCCCCATAGTACGCCTATGTGTCTAGCTCTATATCAAAAAAAACATAGTGATCTTCCCATGAATTCTGAGATAACTTCATCATTTTTGAATAAATCTAGAATTAGTGGTCCTTGTTGGTCCTAGTCGATGAGTTGAGGATATACTAGGCTTATTACAATGGTTTGATCATTCAGGGTGAAAGATGTTGATATCATGAAGAGAGAGTTATTCTCAAATAGGTCAACAATGTCAAGGGGGAAGTCATCTAGGGTTGTATCACATGATGTTGGTAACCAAGAGGAAGCCTCAACCTTTTTATCAAAAGTACCTTTTCCAATAAGGGTAACCTTGCTAGTAGTACAACTTAGGATGAGATTCTTTGGACGTTTCTCAAGAATGATGGGTTCTAGCAAGCCATTTTAATTTTGTCCCAATTTCTTATTCTTGTTGTACCCCATCCCCTTCATTAGCTATAAACATTTGTTATCTTCTTCCATAGGTAGAATGGGTATAGGTTGGTCATCTTGACGTAGCAGTTTAGATATGTATTCTTCATTTACATCCTCTTTATTCAAGCCCCCCCACTTGGTGAAGGTGGTAGATGTAAGCTTTAATTTTTCTTTCACTTTGTTGATAGGTGTGGGTTTCCCATGAGATTTGGGAGAAAGGGGAAACTCACCCAACAAGAAATTTTCCTTCGTTAGTTTATGATCTCCACAACCATCATCTTGGATCACTGCTTTGATGTTAGGAATATTCTATACAATGGGGGTTGTTGCTTCTGAGGTAGATGCAAGGGTAGATGGGTCAACAAATAAGGTAGAAGTTTTAGGCCCTTCATCACTCTTTGGTATTTGGGGGATCTTATAGAACTTGGCCTCAATATTCTTGTAGTAGGAAATAGGCTTGGGATTGCCATGGATGGTAATTTCTTTGTCCTTAAAAGGAAACTTTACACATTGGTGATAGGTTGAAGCTACAAATTTTAGGGAATGAATCCATGGTCAACCAAGCAAGATGTTGTAGGGGAGATCAAGGTCTAACACTTGGCATGTAGTCTCTGCAATAACAGGGCCCACTTGGATGAGTAGCGTGATGATGCCTTGTGACACTTGCTCTTGATTGTCATATGCTATAATGGTGGTACTCTTTGTTTTCTCAATAGCATCCTATAAATATCCCAAGTTCTTGACCAACTAAAGGGTGCAAATGCTCAAACCAACACATCCATCTACTAAGAGTCATTTAACCTTGTTCTTATGAATAATGAACTCAACGTGTAAGGCATGGTTATGAGATGGTTGTGATGGTAGGTCTTGTTTTGAGAAGGTGAGAAGATGAGGGATAGTGATATGTCCTACCATAGCTTGAAACTGTTTTGTATCCATATCCTTAGGAATGGATGACACATATAAAGATTTCTCTAAGATTTACCTATGTCCAAGGGATAGCCTGAATAGTTCTAGAATAAACATATGTGTGGTGGTCTTCTTGAGTTAATCTAGGAGACTGTATTTGCTAGGGTTTGATGTTAGCAAAGTAGGTTGTTCCCTAGGTTGGGATGAAGCTCCTTGAATGGTAATTTTTCCACATCGTGTGGTGACTCCACACTTTGCACTAGGCCCTTTGATGGTGACAACTGTTACAACATTATCACAAGAGGCAACGACATTGGAGTAGACATGCTACACATTTGTGTAATTCTTACCTTTTACATTGTTGTTTCCTTTGTCATTATTCGGTAATGGGTTCTTGTATATTTAAGATATTTTTTAGCCATAGGCACCTCAACAAATATTTCTCCATTGTCTATAAGATCTTGGATGACATTTTTCAATTGCATGCAGTTTTTTGTTTTGTGTCCTTTGATTTTGTGAAAGTCACAAAGATCCTTTTCATTGTACCAAGGTGGTTCGTCTTGTGGTTCTTAGTAGTTTTGGAAATTGGGAAGCATAATCAAGTTTGAATCTACCAATTTTTGCATGATTATTTCAACAGGTTCTGCTAACTGTGTGTATTTGCATTTTGGATAGTCATTCCTATTGGGGGTTTGTCTTTGTTTCTTTGTTGAGTTTGAGTGCTATTGACCTGATTATTCTTAGGTGATGGTGTGGTTTTTTGTATGGTTGGTTGAGCATTGTTCATTTGGTTGGTGTTTGGTCTAGGAGCACTTATGACCACTTTAGCATCCACCATGCCATCATTTGTTACATTCTTGTTTTTAGCTCAAACACGAGGCTTGTTTGGGATCAAGGTATTACCTTGGTTGATGGGGTTCGTGACCAAGGGGTTGTTTTTATTTGGGTTGGTGATGGATGGGATGGATGTATTTTTCAAAATTGAAGGATTTGATGAACTCATTAGGGGCTTAGATAAAGATGTCCCTTGTTATGTTAAGGGCTGATTTTGAGTTAGGGTATTAACTTGCCTTGGTGGGTCTATGGGAGATACTTGGTCCACACTACCTTGCACGAAATTGGGAACACTTTTGGTAATTGTGGGGATGGATTAAGATGGTTGTGATTGATATGTTGAGGTGGTTGTACAATGATGTATGGTAAGTGGTTTATTTGAATGTAGGGGATTCTCAGGAACGGGAGGAGCGCCAAATATTGGTGTCCAAGTGGTGGTTTGGGGAGGATTGGTGTTAAGAGTACCCATAATTGTGTTACTTTTCAAAGGAGGAGTGTGGCCAAAGTCCTTAGTAATATTAGTTAAAAGACAAGGAGTTTTTGTTTGACTTAGCCCTAGCGATGGATTTGATTGAATGGTGGATGAAGTCAACCCTTGTGTTGAATTTTTTGTGACAAAAGATTGGGGAATTGGAGCTACTTTTTCTAGGGCTTGAAGTTCTTGTTTGTACTCAAGGATTTCTTCTTTATTAAGTCCAAGTGGGTTGTTCGTGATGTCTCCTACCTCGTAGGGTCTTGATGGAGTATGGGGCTGTTGCGAGGGGGAAAAATAAATTCTTGGATCAAATTATTTGGGATGGGTATCACTTTTGGTGAGTGTGACTTTAGCTTGTTCCATGATTCTCTTGTGTTGTGATCTTGTTGTTACCATAAATTGTGGGTCACCTATGGGAGAGTTATGTTGAGATTTGTAATGTTTAAACTCTCTAGTTGACTCAAATTTTCGTAAAAAAGACACTCTAAGTCATTTTGGAGCAATGGTGAGAATGGGAGATGAAAAATATGAATGATATGGGTAGTGATCTTTGAAAATGTTTTGGGACAGCGGTTTTGACTTAAAGATATTTTATGTTTTGATGAAAAGGTGTTAATGGACTTTGTAAATCTTGAAAGTAGACTTGTGACTTTCAAGATAAATTTGTCCACAAAATGTGATAACCAACTTAACTAAGTGCAAGGAAAATGATCCATTTCACACACAACATAGCTAAGTTAGGGGATTGGTTTGATGATGTCTAAGTCAAAAGAGTGTCGGTGTTTCCAGAAGTTTGTAAAGTTTGGTGAAGTGAAGTGTGAAATATGGTAAAGGGTGGATGAAATGTTTGACCCAAAATGTTAACCTAAAATGAACATTTGTTTTGCAAGACCAAGGTAGTGAGAAACATGCTATACCTATAAAGTGATCAAAATCTAAGGAATCATTGATTTAAATGAGAAGCTCTTGTGAAATATGTAGGTATGGTTCATTTATTAAAGATCGTAGATAAAATCTCCTTATTGCTCTATCTTGGTTGTTGTGACTCTTTAAGATACATCTTCTGATAAATTTTGAACTATGATGCCTAAGTTTGAAATGACGAAATGTTGACCTTTGTTTAGGGACTTTGATTTTGTGGGAGATCATTATAGATAAGCACAAGATCATGAAAAGAGGATATATATTGCCATGCAGGAGGTGGTAATATAGGCCTTTCGGCCAAAATATTGGCTTTTTCGCTCTTGTTTTTTGAGGATGTTTGCTGTGTTTCTCCACTGTCTTGGTGTTTATTTTGTATCAAATGTAAAACTCCTCAAACTACTGATTATTTCTGTTTGCTCTCCTTCAATCAGTTCAAATTTTGGTTGTATGATAGTTGACATAACGTTTGGTTGTTCAATTGAAGTGATCAGATGCCAAATGGTCATTATAAAGACAAGCACATGTGGGGTTCAATTGTGAGTTTATCTTGGTTAATGAATTTATTTTTACCACAAACACTTGTCTTGATCAAGTTTCAAACTAAATTTCTATGTCAAAAACATCATTCATTTCATAAGGTCCATTATGAAAAATCCTGAATTTAGAGCCATAGTTGCCTATGTTAACTTTGGAAAGTATGGATTGTGATATAAGGAAAAATATTTAAAAGTCTCTAAGGATAAAAATCCTTAGGAAAAGCATCGATATCAATAATTTTCAAAGGGTATCCATGGTTAGACCAAAGGTTTGAAATTTTAAGAAAACTTGTTGATGTTTGTTAGCAATGTTTTGGAACCAAGCAAAGTATTTAACTGACTCACAAGCATTTAAAATCCTAGTTCAAGTGGGTACACATTTCTTAGTAGGATTACCAATCATCCCCATAAGAGATGATTAATCCATGAAGATGGAATGGAAAAATAGGCTATGTCAAGGAAATGTACCATCTTGATACACCAACCAAAAGAGTCCCCTATTTGGTTTATTGTCTCAACTAAAAACCGAACATGGTAACTTCTTGGAACGGTGCTATTCCAATGCACTACCTTAAAATACATTTCAAAAGTGGACTTGGTTAGCCACTACAAAAAGGTTTTTAATGACCATATTTGGGATAGACTAGTGCTATACATGTGGCGATTCACTCACTTAAGAGGCCTCCCAACCCTTATAAATATCTAAGGGTTTTGACGTATCACATAGATACTAAGGGAGACATTCATCAGTATAGGACATCAACACTAGCTTGGTTAATGACTTTAGTCACACCAAATTATTTATATAGCGGACAAAAATGAAAGCACCACTTGGGTCATTCCCTCTCACAAGTTTGGAGATAGACCCTCTAAAGGTAACATAGTTTGTGAAGCTTAAAATGATTTTCATCACCCAAGATTTCCAAAAGGTGAAAGGGGAGAGGATAGGCACTTCCAAGAAGAAAATTATACTTGTGTGTTTCTCTTCACCCAAGATTGCATTAAGCACAAGGGGAGAGGATACACACAACAAGCACACATAAGCAAACCAAACAGGTGCTCATTTTAACCTTGAAAAGCATAGTGAGTTCGTTTTAAGTACCAAATTGAAGTGTTGAGTTTTTTTAGTTCAATTTTAAACCAACATTGCAAAATATGAGGATATGAGGGTTCAATTTTAACCAATTTTGAACGTTTATTTTAAACCTAAAAGGAGGTTTAGTTGGTCCTAAAATGTGAAATAAAGCATCATAAAATGGGTTATAATTGCCCCATAAGTGTAAAAAAACTTGTTACAATATATAATCAAACAATGATATGCTCCTTCACTTCAATTTTTATCACCCAAATCTGCAAAACCAGTTAGCCTCAAGAACAAAAACTAGAAATCAATGAGATGTTAGAAATCAGATGAAATTAAAAATTTAAAACGCATGTCAAAGTTTAGTTTCTATTTAGTTTACCAGTAATTAGCAATGTTGAAATCAATTGTGTCATTGAATTTCCATCATATGCATAGCTATATTGCAAGTGCATCGCTATATTAAAATTCCAGATGTGTCGCTCTATAGTAAATAGTGACATCAATAGTGCCACCAAATCAAATGCATCGCTAAAATAAAATTCATGCTGTGATTAAAAATTAATAAGGCATCACTAATTTAATATGAAGTGATGAAATTTAATAAGGCATCGCTAGATTAATTAGGCGTCGCTAAAATAAAACCCAAGTGTGTCACTGGGACTCATTGCTAAATTTGCTCAAAGTGCGTTGCTGAACCTGAAACACAAGAAAATGAAAATCAAAAGAGAATTTTGTCATATTCGATTAGTATTGCCCTCCTAGCACCAAAATGTGACCAATGACATAGTATAGGTTAAGTACACCTGATCCATAAAGATTCAAGGCATTCTTAATCCACTAAGCATCAATCCCAATAAGATATTCAATGTAAACAAAGAAAAGAAGCCATTAAAACTATCATTCTAAAACATGAAAGCTTGATGAACATCTATTCTAAGCCATTGAAACTTATCCTATTGGGGGAGTGGTGTCGCATTGATGTGGAATGGCGACCCTTTCCCAATCCCTTAGATAATATGAGCCTTTCTAATCAATTTTATTGATTAAAATTGATGGAAACTGATAAAAAAGATGGGTGAAAACATGATTAAAGATAGTTTGACATGATATATGCTAAGATGTATGTTGTAAATGTATGTAAATCTATTAGAAATGTATGGAAGATTTAAAGATGCAAGTTTTAATTCCAAAATATGCTAAATGGATGCAACTAAGTTACCATGGAAGCCATTAATGGATGCTAATCTAACAATGCATGAAAATTAACCTAAAATGATTTTAAACATAAAACACGGATGAAAATAAGTGTGATTTTCAAGCTCTGAAAAGGTTGATCCCTATTCAATAGATGTAAGGTCTATTTATAGAATAGGCAAAGAGAAACCGATGGTCAATATTGAAAGGATCAATCAATGGTCAAGATGGGAGGAAGATGGAGGCATGGATCATGGATTCCCATCAAGGGTTGAGAATGCAAGTTGATATTTAATCAAGGGCTCACAATCATGCAAACAAGCACACTTTCAAAACTTGCACAAGAAGTTTGTTGAAAGTTTGTTATAGGGAAGAATATTCCCTTTTTTGAATGAGTGAAAGGGGAGAATATAGAATATTCTCATGCAAGTGGGTGTGTGAGGATAATTAGCATTTAGTTAATTAAAACAAAATTTTAATGTGCAAAGGGAAAGAATATTCCATGAGAATATTCCCTTTTGGAGGAATTTAGGATTTAGCATTAAATAATTAATTTATTTAATGAAAGGGGTGAGATTAGGATATTTAATTAAATAACTACTATAACTAGGATCTATTTAATTAAATAAGAAGACATAAGAATGCTAATTAAATAATTTGCATTATTCGATTAGACAAGATGAAAGGTGAATATGACAGAACATGAATGAACCTAATTAGATTAATTAGATCAATAAGTGAAAATGAAGCCTTTGATTAATTAACTCAGTTAATTTAATCAAATAAGCAAAAAGAGGATGGATTTTAGGATGAAACGATGTTAGTATATCAGATTCAAGTGTGTAGTATCATTCAGGACATTTTTAAGTGTCTACATATATATATGTTAATTATATCAAAGAACACAAAAATATTATAAAGCACATAACTTATATTGAACAACATATACTATATGTGTGTAAAGTGCATCATATACTATATGTATAATATGCAACATATACATATAGTATACGACACTGATCATAAAGGGAATTGGACACCAATATGGGTAGTGTATAAACATTAAACATTGTGGAAAGTATTTAAATGCTAAGTGATATGAAAATTTGATAGAACTTGGTGTCCAATGCATAGCCAATGTGTGAGATAATCTACCAAAGACTAAGTCAAAATTACAAAGGAGAAATGAATACTCACGCACAAGAAAATTTGACTTGGTCATAAGCAAACAAAAACCAAAGTAATAGGGTGCAAAATGCATAATGTGGTGCTAACTTGTGAGTAGTGTGAGCCTGATAGAAGTCTAAACTATAATGTGTATTCCTGCATATGAAGGAAATCAAAATATGAGAAATGGTCAAATGAAACTGGCCAAATAGAGTCGACCTGTAGAAGACAATAACCTCACATTTCTGATTGTTATTCTTATTGTCCATTTGAATAAGAGACTCATTTACCATGATACAATATTGTTGTGCTTGTGTTTACTGTGCAACGATTTTAGCTACAACCTTTTCTTTTTCTTGTTGAGTCGAACCTTTTGGATTGAGAAGTGTCATCTTTGATAGCTTGTTTCTATCCTACAGTTTCTCACTTTGGTGTATAAATAGAGGTGCTTTCTACCTCATTTAGGACACATATATGCATCCTTGTTATTTTTTGAGTAGAGAGTTGTGAGAGGTTTTTGAGAATTTGTGAGAGGTTTTGAGAGTAATATTTTGGTGAAGTGGAAGAGGGATGGTTGGGATTTACTTGTTGATTTGGGAGGGCTGAGCTAGGAAACCAATTTGGTTAATTGGAGCATTGCATAAACAAGCATGCTAAATTCCACCCTTTTATACTTGTATTCAAAATTATTGTGTGACATTGTTTTCTTTGTTTGGGAAGTTTGTATAAATGCTTATTAGGGAATTGTATTACTCTTATTTATGTGAAAATGAAAGAATATTGATAGTCTAGGGATCTTATTTGTTTGAGTGTATGCATTTATTCCATATTAAGGAATGGGTGTTTATAGAGGGTTTAAAAATTATATTATGGATAGAGCTTATATAGCTGATACTTATGTTAAGTTGAGTCTTAGAGTTACTTTGATATACTTAGTAGAAGTTTCTTACTTAACATAGAGGTTATAGGTTATTACTGGGGTTAAGGTTACTCCATGGCATAAGGGGATAGCCTATGCATAGGTTACAGATGGTCAATACAAATCGAGCTAGGAAGGTAGGTGAAGTATATGACATCCACTCTAAATTTGGGGTGATAAATACTTTGTCCAAAGTAGTGTAAGTTGCCACTGTTTAGAATTTTAGTTCACTATGATCTAGGTTTACATACTAGGTAGGGAATGCCATATGTGTAGGTAGTAGCCATTATGTGAAAAATCCATATATGTAGGACACAACAACAAGCTCAAGAAAGGTCAATTTTTATTATGATGTTACCAAACCAATTGTAAGAACTTATGAAAAGCAACAACAAGATCAAGACTCTAAACATAGCACAAAAGAGAGATAAGATGATAGAATATGATGATTGTATTCTCAATATGCATGAAGATGTTCAATTACAAGCATGTACAAGTCTTGCTTATAAAGGAAAGCTAGGACAAAATGAAGGGCCATGAATGAGACAAGTGTCCCAATCATGTGTAGGGTAGGTAGAAAGAAATAATAGATAATTCCATGAAAGGTGGATCACCCACCTAAAGTGGAATTATTATGCTATGAAAAGTGGAGATAAAAAGGTGATAACTAGATCACACCACAAAGAGTGGAATTTCTCCTACACACACTTCCCTAAGTGTCCAACTCGCATCTCTCAATGTATGAAAAAACCTAGATGCAAGATGCAAATAACTAGGTGTCACAAGTGCAGACTACAATGATATGCATTCCCTAAGTAAGTTTAAGTAAAGTGTAATAAGTAAAATACTTATTTACACCAACACCAATATCTTCATTGAAGGGTAGGGCCATCTTACCAATTTGGTTGATTTGTGGGGGACCACAGTTAGTCCAAGGTTGGTGGAAAAGTGCTTGAGTGATGCTTCTCCTCAGTAGTAGGTGACCAAGATTTGATGGAGGATACCTGGATCACTTGTACATCTATTGCCAGTAAGCTTAATGGATCCATGTAGTTGTATTTGTATCCATATCTATGGAAGTATTATAAAAAGGAAATGATATCATGTTATCATGTTATTATTATGAAATTAATACATTGGGAAGTAGTAATACTTTGATTTAATGCAATGGGAAAGTTTAGAAAGATATTTATTTGAAATGTGCATGCTATCTTTATATTTGGAAATAATTTTTTTATTGCTCATAATGGTTAGATGCTTAAACTATTTACTTGAGGTTAAAACATAGGAAAGTTACTATGTAGAAAAATGGGCATGTTACATGTGGTATTAGAGCTACCAGGTTCAACTCTGGAACCTATGTGCTCATAATGTTTTCCCTTCCAATATTATGAGTCTAATGTTTGGAAATTATTGTGTTAGGATGGTGTGTCTCAGGTTAACTATAAGAAAGTTAGTGATAGGAAAATGAGTGCTACCTATAGGCCAAGAAGGAAAGAGAAGCCACCATTGAGGGAATTAATCATGACAACGTCATTTGGATAAGCGATTTTGAGACTATCAGTCACACCCTTTGGAAAATTAGTCAATAAAAGAGAAGGATGAGAGATGACGCCAAGTTCAACTACTTACCATATGTTTCTCTAGCTAAGTCATATTCATTACCACTTTCCAAGGATATGCCCTTGGAATGTAGTGTCAGTCCAACATTGATATTTAAGGACCCTTGAGTTATACCTATAAATGACGTTATTGTTATAGCCTCTAGTGGCAGATCGATGGAGGGATACATTCCCTGAAGCTATGTATTAGAATATTAACTTGAAGGTTACTACCCTTTTTGGGATAGAAATGAGAAAGAATCAGAGGGTTACATCCCAATAGTTATGTATCTGAGAGTGAATCTAATGGATACTCTCCTCTTGACTATTTAAATAGTCATTCTATTTAAAAGAAAGGATATTGAAATCTTATGAATAAATGAAAAGTTATGTTTTGATCAAAACTTGTGTATGAGACCCTCAATGAAAGTTCTTACGTATGAATATTATTCTCTTTTGGAATGTTTTCAATTCATAAAGTAATCCATGATAGGATCAAATTAAAGATAAACCTATAGGTACAATTTTTACTTGAGACAATGGTTAGGAAAAGAACTAATCCTGGAGGGAGTCAAGAAGTTGGACAAGGTCTAGATAATGCCGAAGCTAAGTTGGACTGTCTTCTAGCAATCATGGATGAAGCAAGAGAAAGGTTAGGAAACCTTAAAAAAAAGTGAGGGGAAAAGAAAAAGACAAAGAAGTCCCACACAATGAAGAAGATGAACTTCCCAACAATGAGGAAGAAGGGGAGGATTCCCAAAAATATACTAAATCTAGTGATCAAGAAATGCATAGGACACAATCATATTGAGGGAACTAAGAGAAAGTGTTTAGAAAATGAATTATCTATAGATATAAGAAAGATTACCCCTCCTAAAATTAAAGGAAGCATCAACAAAGAAGAAGGTAAGGCTTGGTTAATTCAAATGGAGAAGTACTTTGAAATAAGGAACTATTCAGAGGTCACTAAAGCTATGTGGGGAGCTTTCTTTAGCAGGAGAAGCCTTTAACTGGTGGATGAACAAGAAGATGGAACTTGAACTCAATTCCTTAAAGCTGACTTGGAATAATTTTTTTGAGATTTTTCGTAAGAGGTGGCTACCGCCAACTCTTCTTCGATCAAAAGCTCATTAATTTCTAGAATCTTAAGCAAGGAGATTCTTCAGTGAATGAATATTGGAAGAAGTTCACTCATC
This sequence comes from Sequoia sempervirens, assembly GCA_007258455.2. Lineage (NCBI taxonomy): Eukaryota > Viridiplantae > Streptophyta > Pinopsida > Cupressales > Cupressaceae > Sequoia > Sequoia sempervirens. Next base: position 21,750,740 of record VDFB02058242.1, on the reverse strand, counting down.
TCTTGAAGTATGCACTAATGCACCAAAAAGATGAGTGATTTCAAATTAGGAAGTTCATTATGGGACTAAATGGCCAAATAGGTGGAGAGGTGGATGTACATGGTACAACCACTATGGACCTAGTATATGAGAAGGAATCAAGCAAGAGAAAAAGCTTAAAGCCATCTCGATCTATTGGGAAAATAAGAATCGAAAGAAGTTTAGAGGGCCTCAATTTAATCAAGTTCCCAATAATTTTAATGAGGGGTAGTAATTTTAAAAGCAAGGGGACAAGGACCCTGCAATAATTGGAATGAGATAAGGAAGGATTGTCGAGGAAACAACTACAACAATGGTAACTATAACAAAGCTAGAGGGAATGGTGGTAATTCTAAAAGGTCAACGAAAAGGAGGGGACCAATAAGAGGATGCTTCACATGTGGAGGATAATTTTGATAATCAATGTCCCAATAAACCACCAAGTTCACAACCTCATGGTAATTCACTTCCTCCTCAATAGGCTACATTTCAGAAAAGGATCCATGTAGCAGTGGACAATCGACAAGTAGAATATCATATCACCTTGGTGGAAACTCCAAGTACTTTGTTTGGTATACCTATTTTCATATTTATTGATACTAGAGCCACTAAATTTTTTGTTTCACCTAGACTAGCTAATCAAATTTATAGGAAGGTTGGTTTTATGGAAAAATATTGGGTTGTAGAATATGCAAACCAAGCAAGAGAAATAGTGAATCAATGTTTGTTTGAGGCAAGGATTGAACTTCCAAGTTTCTCAACAAAAGAAAACTTGTATGTAGCACCTATTAGGTATGAATTGGATATGGAAGCATAGAGCTAAAGTGGATTGCCATGCTAAAATTTTAGAATGCTTAGATGATCTAGGTAACCAAGTGTCTTTGCAAGGAACTCCTAGAGAAGTGAAACTATGACAGATTTCAGCTATGCAAATGCATAGGGAGAAAAAGAAAGGTTTCCAACTCTTTGTAGTTAAATTGGATAAACTTAAAGATTTCAAGGAAGTCATTCTTCAACATGATTTTATGTATAGTGAGCCTCAAGAATCACAAGAAGTTTAAGAAAGAGAAGTGGTGGAATTTGGAGAAATGGATATGGAGAAGTATCCCATCTTATAGAGATTAAGGCACAATTGGAGGATTTATTGTCCAAGGGATTAATAAGACCTAGTGTTTCACCTTGGGTATGCCAGTGATCTTTGTGAAGAAGAAGGATGGTACCCTACCCTTATCTATAGATTATCCAATGCTTAAAAAATCTACGATAAAGAATAAGTACCCATTGCTATGTATTGATGATCTTTTCAATTAGATGCGAGGAGTGCCAGTGTTTTCATAGATTGATCTGCGATCCGATTATCATCAACTAAGGATCAAAGATGAAGACAATTTCAAAACTACTTTCAGAACTAGATACGAACATTATGAGTTCATGGTCCTACCATTTGGACTTACTAATGCACCTACAACATTCATGAACCTAATGAAAAAAGTATTTAGAGATTGCTTGGATAGGTTTGTATTGTTTTCCTTAGATGATATCTTAATATATTCCAAGAATGAGTAAGAGAATTGAAAAAATTTAGAGATAGTTCTCCAATGGTTAAGAGAGCACAAGGTATATGGAAAACTCTCTAAGTGTACATTCTTTTAGAAGGAAGTACACTACCCGAGTCATGTAATTTCAACTAAAGGGATTGCAGTTGATCCAACTAAGATAAAGGTGGTGCTTGAGTGGCTAGTACCCAAGAGTGTACCAAAGGTTAGGATTTTTATGGGTTTGGCTAGTTACTATAGGAATTTTGATTCAAAATTTTCTAGGATAGGTTTTCATATTACTTCATTGCAAAGGAAAGGTAAGAAGTTTGAGTGGTCAAAAAATGTCAAGCAAAATTTGACCTACTCAAGGAGAAGATAACTACTGCACCAATATTGAAGGTACTTGATCTTGAGGGAAACTTTATTGTCATCATAGATGCATTAGGAGAAGGGTTAGGATGAGTTTTGATGGAAGAAGGGGAAGTCATAGCTTGTTAGTCAAGAAAGTTGAAGCTGCTACACCCTTAATATTAGTGTATATCGGGTTATGAATAGTTAGCTTGTGGCTATCTTAACTCTCTATTAAGTCATATTATCATTAGTATATTGTTATTTAGTTGTTTAGGTCGGCCTAAGACTTATATAGGTGTGTCTAAGTTGGCCTAGGTGATATCCTAGGCATACATAGGTATATATAGGAGGTTGTGAGTCTTGTTTTATCATCAAGTTGTGAAGTGTGTTCTCATTAGAGATATTTGGAGGTTTCCCCCCTCGAAGTGGCTTGTTATTCTCAGTTATTATCAAGTATTTGCAACATATCTCATATCATATTCTTCTATTGTGCAAGTTATTTCATAACAAAAGCCCTTTGAACAAAATTATGCATCACATGATTTGGAGTTAGTAGTTGTTGTCCATGCATTGTAGATGTGGAGACACTATCTAATGGGAAATCCTTTTGAACTGAATATTGATCATCATGGTTTGAAGTATTTATTTACCCAACCCAATCTGAATGCATGATGAAGGAGGTGGTTGGAGTTGATATCAGACTATGACTTCAAAATCAACTATATTAAGGGAAAATAGAATCGAGTTGTAGATGCCCTAAGTCAAAGAAGGCATATCACCTCAATGGTAACAATTCAAACCAACTTTAAGGGATAGGTGTTATAGGAATCCATGGGTGATGAATTTTATGAGCAAGTGAAGCAAGCGCTCATGGATAATCCACAAGATGCAAGGTATGAAGGTTTACAATTTGAACCTAATGGATTAATAAGGTTTGGAGGGAGAGTATATGTACCTAATTCAAAGGAATTAAGAAATTTGGTGTGGAAAGTTCACAATGCACCATACTCTAGACATCTTGGTGTGAAAAAGATGTTGGCAGATGTGAAGCCATTATATTTTTGGGAGGGAATGAAGGGGGATGCTGTAAGATTTGTTACAAGATGCTTAGACTGTCAAAGGGTTAAGGCAAAAAGTTATCACCCTACAGGTCTTTTGTATCCACATGATATCCCCGAAATTAAGTGGCAAGTCATTAGCATGGAATTTGTGCAAGGTCTAACTATGTCAAGGAATAAGCACAATACCATTCTAGTGGTGGTTGATAAGCTAACTAAGGTGGTACATTTTATTCTGAGAATTTTAACTGACGGAGCTCTTGTCATAGCTCAAAAATTTATACAAGAGGTGTTTAGATTACATGGGATTCTTGAGAAGATCATTTCGGATAGGGATGCTCATATGACATCTAGGTTTTGGAAAACCTTGTTATCCTCACTTGGAACTTAGTTGAACATAAGTTCAACATATCATCTGGAGACAAACAGACAAACTAAAAGGGTTAAACAAGTGTTAGAAGGTCTACTAAGGATGTATTGTGTGGATCAACAATACAAGTGGGAATATTACCTACCATTGGTTGAGTTTGCATACACAAATTATTAACATTCTACAATCAAGATGGCTCCATTCAAAGCATTATATGGTAGAAAATGCCGAACTCCTATAAGATGGGATAATCTAGAGGATAGGATAAGTCTTGGGCTAGAGATGTTATCAAAAATGGAGGAGCAAGTAGGAATTATTAAGTAGAGGCTAGAAGAAGCCAATGATAGGAAAAAAAACTATGCAGATTCTAAGCAGGTGCCCAATAATTTTGTAGTAGGGGAAAAGGTGTTGTTGAGGATTAAACTTCATAAGGGTTCCATCAAGTTTGTAAAGTCATCGAAACTAGCTCCATGCTACGTAGGTCCTTTCGAGGCTCTAGAGGAAGTAAACACCGTCGCTTATTGAATTGTGTTCCCACTAGCTCTTGCTAGGATGCACAATGTGTTTCATGTCTCATACCTTAAAAATTATTTACCAGGGGATAAATATGATTTTGATTAGAATTATTTATATGTATAAGACCCAGGAGTGGTAGCAATCAAGCCTTTCAAGGTGCTCAGAACATGTAAGCTTCACTTATGTAACATAGAGGTTCTACAATGCAAAGTCTAGTAAGACCAGTATGCAAAAGATTCTACCACTTGGGAAGACTATGTTGAGATTAAGCAGAAGTTTCCTAATGTATTTTATGCTTTTGAGAACTTTTGAAAAAAATTATGATAAGTTTATGTTTATATTTTATGTCTATCTCCGCTACTTAAAATCATCGAGGACAATGATTCACAAGGGGGGATATGTTACACCTCATTGTGTTACTACTTCTTTAATTTTAACTAGTTGGGTGAAAATGATTTAAATGAGTGTAGTTATGCTTTATTTGTTTTAGAAATATGAAGAATAAATGTTGATTTAAATTGATGTCATGAAATGATTCTGATTATGAAATATATAATGCAAATGGATGTATTGTTTTCAGCTGACTACTATTGCAATGTACTAAGTTGGATGTAGGAATAGAATCAAGCCTCCAGAAGAGAGGGGAAGTATCACTCTAGAGAAGAACTTGGTCTAGTAACCTTTTAATAAGACCTAAACTAAGCTTTCACTCACACACTTCTAGTTTGGTCAAGTCGGGATAATAGCTTGAGAAATAGTAAGTTACCTTTAGTCCTTGTTTTATTTGTGAACGTTCCTATTTTGGGGGTTAAAAGTATTGAGTCTCTTTGTGATGAATGAGTTCTTCTTTATGTGTTTATATTTAATCGATGGGATATATACATAACATTTATATATATGTAATATGTATGTGTCAATGATAAAATCATACACATGAGTAAATACGTGCATGAGTATACACAAATAGATATAGCTACGCATGCTCATGGGTGGATTACTCATATGCATGGGAATATTGATCAGATAAGGTGACATACATATACATATATATACACTTCATGTATATATGTCAATCAATATGAATACAAATATATATATGTTCAAATATCAAGGCATGATATATATATATTGTTACCCCCAATTTTAATTATCTAATTTTGATTATTTTCTCATGTCATTTAAGCCTATGCTGATTGTGAAAATGTATTTCCTTGTTGTTACAGGTCATGATGATCATAAAAATTGTTTATTAAAAGCATTTAGGGGCTTCAATGTCTTAATATTTTGCATTGAGCAAGTTGAGCTCAAGCCTCTTTTGTAGCTACCCATGAATTTGTATGAAAGGAATATTTTCATAGGAGTACCACAATGGGAAGAAATTGAAATTTTTTTGAGGCAACATTATAAACATTCTTCAAGATTATCAATGGTGAAGGCACAGGTCCGCGAAACATGTAAATATAGCCGATTCAATCTATGAAGGAACTCAGAAATAGAAGAGTCTATCTTCGTCCTTGATGTTATTTGCATAATGCCTACCAACTCAATGTTCTCAGAGATGCATAGGCATAGTTGTAATTATTCTCAAAGATGGACAACTAGGTGCAGAGACATGACCAGAGTGTAGGTGAGTAAAGATGCAAAGCAACATATGAAATCTCAACTCATAAAACATTTCAAAGAGAATGATGCCCACAAAGATGTTAGGGAATATACTGGTGATGCAAGGAAAGACCAAAAAATTGTTCTGATTATATCAAGGGATGATTGAAAGGATTCACAAGCATTAAAAGAATAGGGAAATCATTCTAATTATGAGTTCTCTAAATGGAGATTGTCAAGAATTACACAGATACTATCAAATTCTATTATGAAGCTTAAGATTGTGTTTCATACATCTAGACTGTGAAGAGGCTCCACCAGTTATAATTAATTATGAAGTTAGAGAGTCGAGACTTTTCCAAACTCCCAAACTCTTAAATAAAGGTTTGAAAGTTCTTAATTTCTGATTTCCCAACTTTCTCTTCATTTGGAATCACAGACAAGGTAGTGAACTATTTGCATAAATCTTCGAGGAGTCTCAAGGTTTTCAATGAATTTCATGTGTTTACAACCTAATTCTGTAACCTTTTTCATAATCCTCTCTTCCTATGCATGATGGGCTCTGTAGTTGCAAGTGCCACATAAGACATATACCGCATATAGAAGCATGGGATATAGTGTGAAGCCAAAGATACCTATGACAAACCTAAGAGCTTCGAAAGGACCAGTGTGGCAACTCAAAATCATCCATTGCCTCAATGAGTGAAGTGAAACCATTATGCATGAATAAGTGAAGAATAGCTCAAAGTATATCAGCAATGCTCATGAACGATATGACAATAGTAGGAATGCAATAGTATTGTCAATATCTAAAGAAGAGAATGCACAACAAAGAGGTGGGAGACGACATTTGTTCCATTTCACATGTTCGATCCATTCCAAAAATTAGCTGAGAATTCATCAAACTTTATTATCCAGGATAGTAAATGTGGAAGGCCCATAGAACCTACAAATAGAGCTCATGGTTGACAAGAGACTAATTCCTATGGGAAGCAATCAAATACTGAAAATGTGAAAGCTTCTGAATCTCATGACTTATATGAGTCTATTTCTTCAACAAGTTATACTAGAAGAAGACAAGGAAGAAATTTTAAACCACTTTATTGTGCCAGTAGTAGCTCAATTCAAGATAACATAGCTCCTAAATTGGGATCCTCAACTATCATTGATAATGAGATTTCAATAAGTAAGTTTACTAAATAGTATCAACGACTTCAACATATGGTTTTAGATAAATTTCAGGTCATTGCTTCAAACACACAGTATTATGAGTAAAAGGTTAGGGGCACTTTTTGAATCAATATACCCAAAGCTTATAGCTACACAAGTATTTAGAGCAGCTTCACATAATTCCTAGCAGACCTATTTGCAATTATTGATATGGAGTTACATTTAAAGTCAATGTGAAGTTGGTTAGTATTGCTACAAGTAAGTGATATGTTGCTTGTTCTCCTGAGTTCCTCTAGAAGATTTATTAATGGTGTAGCAAGTCAATTTAAAGTAAGAGACATTAAAGTTAGTTCATTATGGTTTTGGAGTAGGTCAATTCATGAGAAAAGTTTTATATAGCGACATCATATGAATCCTATGAGCTGATTGTGTAAGCACATATTTTTGTAAGGATATTAATTTATGGTACCTTAGGGTTAACATTTTATTCATCCAGAATTGTTCAAAATATATATACCATTTCAGTGAACAAAATAAATGAAGAGTTAATGTTCAAGCAAAAAAAACATTATATATGGAGTGATACAGAGGCCAAAGTAGCACAACGGTGTAAGTCAAGCTTATTTCCATTGGCGAACAATTAGTAATTGTAGGGAATATTAAATGGATTATCATGTCTCCAACCGAAAGAAAGTGGCCTAGTTCTAAGTATAGTAAGTATCTTGGAGGATCTAGGGAAAATTAACAGTTTACTATTGATAAAAATATTCTATTGGACAAAATGTGCCATGCACCTTTTGAGCCTGATAAGAGTGGAGTTATAGCTGCATTTTATTTAATAAAACTATCTTGCCTGAGAGAAAAAATAAGGTAGATTATCAATAAGTGGAAGATTTTAGCATCCTTATCAAAATTCTTTCAAGAGGATTGCAAAAGGATACCAAGAAATGATTATTTGGAATTGTAAAAATCAAAGCTAAGGAGGAATATGAAATGCCATTTCAAGAAACTGTTATTAACTATGGGGGAAGTTACGAAAGAAGCTTCAGAAAACTAAATGGGAAACATTTGGAAAATTTGAAAACGAAGGGAAATATATATTTTTCTTTTCTAGCTTGGGGAAACAGGGGAAGCAACAATTTTTTTTTCCTTTCAACACAGTTTGTATTGTACAACATTTGAATCTTTGAATTCATGTTTGCATCGGAGAAATAAAGAAAATATTTCTAGTTCTATGTACTTATTAGTGTCTCTTTTGATTACATATGTTCTTTGTTTCTTTGTAATTACTCTGTAATGTATACCTATCATATTGAACTGTGTATGTGTTATTTTTGAGACTTTGAACTCAGATTAATCCATTTGTTAAGGGGGAATTTTTTGTTTGTTCTTTTCTTGTTTCTCATCATGGTTGTGCGATAAATGGGCTTTGTATCATTTGTCTGCATTCACTTCATTCTGAATCAATCCACCACATTTACTTTCATGGTTATGGGTAAATGTTAGTGTTCCTTTCCTACTTTTTGGTTAAAAGCATACCCTAGTATTTTCCATTCATTACATATCTTTTGAAGGTAGTTGAGCCTTGTAAAATAAGAAGAGAGCACTTACAAATACTATTGCGAGTGACTCAATTGTTAGTATGATTTGTTCTTCTTGTTGGGCATTTTGAGTCATTTTCTTTCATTCATTTTCGAAGGACAAATCTGTTAACTAGCAGATTTTTGGTGACTTCGCTGGGGACGTGAAGATTAGTGCATCCTTATTCTCTATTATTTTGAAGGTACCTCATCAGGAAGTGAGGTAAGTGACTCTATTTTATTTAAAGAGCACCAAAAATGGTTTGATGTAAGCCAGATCAAATAAATCAGCCCAAACCTAGAGAATGACCAATGCCAACAATTGAAGAAATATTGGCTGAAGACGATGAAATAGTTCATTCACTAAGGAATGGTCTCAAAGCAAGCATATCCAAAGCTAAAAAGAAAGGGTTGCATCCATCTCAAGATCATCAATTTTCCTTGTTGTTCAAATACTTGCATTGCAGATATTACATTCTTAAATATCTTGAGCACAAGATTCATTAGACAAGGGTAGAAAAGTTAGAAATGCTTAAGGAAGAACTAGAGAATAAAGAGTAAGTTTCTTTTAGTTTTTCTATTTTTGGTGAACAAGATTGCATACAAAGGAGTGAGATTGAACAAACATCCATTTATTTTGAAGAAAATGAAAAAGAATTATTAGATGGATCCAATGTAGTTTTCATTCCAAAATGGCGCCTGCAAAGTTCAAATGACTTTTTATGCGTGATTATAGAAGAAGACGGTCACATCACTGAGGTAAGTGCAACCACTTGTGCTTTTGACAATAAGAAAGAAGGTACAAATGACACTATTTTCTCCTGAATCAGAAGTCTTTGGCTTTGATATGGATTAAAAAGTATTAGAAAAGATTTATTGTAAAGCTGAAAAGGGGCTTCTAAATAATAGTTCAGATATGGAATTTTTTTTCTTTGATGATATCAGTCTAGCATTTCATAAAATAGACAGAGAAAATCCTAATAAGAAAATGGATAAGCTGCATTCTCCTTATTCTCTCAGTGATGATTTTCCTTGTACAAGAAGTGAAGAAATTATTTCTGTCAAGTTTGATCCTATGCTTGTAGAAAGTGATATTCAGAGGTCACAGTCAATAGTCATACTTCTAGAGACTGATTCATTTAGCAATCTGCAAAAAAGAGGGTTTCATTTTTTATGTCTTCTCTTCTAGTCTTGGCATTGGCAATGAAGTTATGATTGATACACAGTTAGAATATATGAGCTTCAAATTTCATGAAGGAAATGATGAAAAGTTAGAAATATTGCAACCAAAGCTTCAAGAGTCATTGAGAGTTGAAAATAAAGAGGAAATCATACTTGAAGGAGAAGAATCCTTTGTTGAAGGCGGTATTGGTTCACCCCACGCTTCAATTTTGGATATGGAGTTTTCTGATTTGGCTGCAATAAAGAAAGATGAAATCTCTTTGGTTAAAGAAGATTCCATGTTTGATAAAGCTAATTTTCCTTCTAAATTGGAAGTAGATCAAGTTTTCAAGAAATGAATTGTGCATGGTAGCGGTATTAAGAGTAACGTTTCTCCTTCTTTGCAAAGCTCTAACTATTATGACTTGCAACTAAAAGTGGAAGCATCATTTTGTAGCTCACCAGCTCATTCTCATGTCTCAACTCTAGGCCTTGCAAATGGAAATAGTCATCAAGCAGTAATTTTTGATTTATCTGAGATGGTTCAAGAAAACATAATCAACACCGTACACAACAAACATCTTAAGGCTCAAAGAGATTCAGAAATTTATGATGAAAGGTGGCTTTTTGCTGAGTCCTTTCCTTGCACGTACTTTAGCTTTACATGCATTTCCTTCAAATTATTATTGAGTTTACAAGTCCTTCATAGTTGCATGCCTCTGTTTTGAACTGGCCTCTTTTTCTCCCACCCAGTTAATGGCTTTGCATGAACATTTGAGGGAGTTGGGTTTTTGTTGCACCTAGTCCAGGTGCATGTAGGGGGTCTTAATTTTCCTTTTTCTATTGTGTCTTTGGGATTGGTTCCATTTTTGGTTTTAGGTTGTGTTCTCCTTTCTCCTCTCCCTGACTCCGCTTCCCAATGGACTTGACACTAGTTTTCCCAATGATTCTAGAGTTCTTTGCATTTCGCTAGGAAATATAGTCCCCAGTCAAAGCCAATGTTATCCCCAATTTTAATTATCTAATTTTGAGAATTTTCTCATGTCATTTAAGCCTATGTTGATGGTGAAAATGTATTTCCTTGTTGTTGTGGGTCATGATGATCATAAAAAATGTTTATTAAAAGTATTTAGGAGCTTTGATGTCTTAATATTTTGCATTGAGCAATTTGAGCTTAGGCCTCTTTTGTGGCTACCCATGAATTTGTATGAAAGGAATATTTTCATAGGAGTACCACAGTGGGAAGAAATTGACAAAATTTTGAGGTAGCATTATAAACATTCTTCAAGATTATCAATGGTGAAGGAATAGGTCCACAAAACATGTATATGTAGCCGATTAACTCTATGAAGGTACTCAAAAATAGAAGAGTGTATCTTTGTCCCTGATGTTATTTGCATAATTTTGACCAACTCAATGTTTTCAGAGATGCATAAGCGTAGTTGTAATTTTTCTTAGAGATGGAGAACTAGGTGCAGAGATGGCCAGAGCGTAGGTGAGTAAAGATACAAAGCAACATATGAAATATGAACTCATAAAAGATTTCGAAGAGAATGATGCCCACAAAGTTGTCAGGGCATATATAGGAAATGCAAGGAAAGACCAAGTTTTTTTTTTGATTATATCAAGGGATGATCGAAAGGCTTCACAAGCATCAAAAGAATAGGGAAATCATTCTAATTATGAGTTCTTTGAATGGAAACTATCAAGAATTACACAAATACTATTGAATTCTATTATGAAGCTTAAGATTGTTATTCATACACCTAGACTGTGAAGAGGCTCCACCAGTTATAATTAATTATGAAGTCAGAGAGACGAGAGTTTTCCAAACTCTCGAACTCTTAAACAAAGGTTTGAAAGTTCTTAATCTCTCTAATATCCCAACTTTCTCTGCATTTGAAATCATAGACAAGGCAATGAACTATTTACAAAAATCTCTAAGGAGTCTCAAGGTTTTCAATGAATTTCAAGTGTTTACAACCTGATTTAGTAACCTTTTTCATAATCCTCTCTTCTTGTGCATGACGGACGTTGTAGTTGCAAGTGACAAAAAATACATATATACCGCTTGCGGAAGCATGAAATATAGTGTGAAGCTAGAGATACCTACAACAAAGATAAGAGCTTTGAAAGGACCAATGTGACAACTCAAAATCATCTATTACCTCAACGAGTGAAGTGAAACCATTATGCATGAATAAGTGAAGAATAGCTCGAAGTATATCAGGCAGTACTCATGAAAAATATGACAATAGTAGGAATGCAACAATATTGTCAATATCTAAAGAAGAGAATTCGCAACAAGGAGGTGGGAGATGACATTTGTTCCATTGCACATGTTTTAGTCCATTCCCAAAATTAGTTGAGAATTCATCAAACTCTATTATCTAGGATAGGAAATGCGGAAGGCCCATAGAACCTACAAATAGAGCTCATGGTTGACAAGAGACTAATTCTTGTGGGAAGCAATCAAATACTAAAAATGTGAAAGCTTTTGAATCTCGTGACTTATATGAGTCTATTTCTTCAACATGTTACAATTGAAGAAGACGAGGAAGAAATTTTAATCCAGTTTCTTGTGCCAGTAGTAGCTCACTTCAAGATAGCATAGCTCCTGAATTGGGACCCTCAACTAGCATTGACAATGAGATTTCAATAAGAAGTAAGTTTACTAAACAATATCAATGACTTCAACATATGGTTTCAAATAAATTTCAGGTCATTGCTTCAAACACACAGTATTATGAGTAAAAGGTTAGGGGAACTTTCTGAATAAATATACCCAAAGCTTATAGCTGCATCAATATTTAGAGAAACTTCACATAATTCCTAGGAGACCTATTTGCAAGTATTGATCTGGAGTTACATTTAAAGTCAATGTGAAGTTGGTTATTATTGCTACAAGTAAGCAATATGTCACTTGCTTTCCCGAGTTCCTCTAGAAGATTTATTAATGGTGTAGCAAGTCAATTTAAAGCAGGAGACATCAAAGTTAGTTCATTATGGTTTTGGAGTAGGTCAATTCATGAGAAAAGGTTTATATAGCAACACCATATGAATCCTATGAGATGATTGTGTAAGCACATGTTTTATTAAGGATATTAATTTATGGTACCTTAGGGTCAACATTTTATTCATCTAGAATTGTTCAAAATATATATACCATTTCAGTGAACATAATAAATGAAGAGTTGACATTCAAGCAAAACAAAACATTATATATGGAGTGATACAGAGGCCAATGCATTAAAATAGTGTAAGTCAAGCTTATTCCCATTGGTGAACAATTAGTAATTGCAGGGAATATTAAATGGATTATCATGTCTCCAATTGAAAGAAAATGGCCTAATTCTAAGTATAGTAAGTATCTTGGAGGATGTAGGGAAAATTAATAGTTTACTGTTAATAAAAATATTATATTGGATAGAATGTCCCACGTGCCTTTTGAGCCTAATAAGAGTGGAGTTATAGCTGCATTTTCTTTAATAGAACTATCTTGCCCGAGAGAACCAATAAGGCAGATTGTCAATAATTGGAAGATTTTAGCATCCTCAAAATGCTTTCAAGAGGATTGCGAAAGGATACTAAGAAATAGTTATTTGGAATTGGAAAAATTAAAGCTAAGGAGGAATATGAAAGGTCCTTTCAAGAAACTATTATTAATGGTGGGGGGCAGTTATGAAAGAAGCTTTAGAAAACTGAATGAGGCACATTTGGAAAATTATAAATATGTAAATTTGAAAACAAAGGGAAATCTTTTTTTTTCTTTTCCAGCTTGGGGAAATAGGGGAAGAAACAAAACATTTTTTCTTTCAACACAGCTTGTATTGTACAACATTTGAATCTTTGAATTCATGTTTGCATCAGAGAAATGAAGAAAATATTTCTAAGTCTATGCACTTATTAGTGTCTCTTTTGATTAGATATGTTCTTTGTATCTCTGTAATTACTCTTTGATGTATACCTATCATATTGAACTGTGTATGTGTTATTTTTGAGACTATGAACTCATATTAATCCATCTTTTGAGGGGGAATTTGTTGTTTGTTCTTTTCTTGTTTCTCATCGTGGGTGTGGGATAAATGGGCCTTCTATCGTTTGCTGCATTCACTTCATTCTGAATCAATCCACCACATTTACTTGTATGGTTATGGGTAAATGTTAGTGTTGCTTTCCTTCTTTCTGGTTAAAAACATACCCTAGTATTTTCCATTCATTGCATATCTTTCGAAGGTAGTTGCGCCTTGTAAAATAAGTAGAGAGCACTTACAAATACTATTGTGAGTGACTCAACTGTTAGTACTATTTGTTCTTCTTGCTGGGCATTCTAAGTCATTTTATTTCATTCATTTTTTAAGGACAAATCTATTAACTATATATATATTAACATATGTGTATGTATTGATGAAAAGGAAACGTCCATACTAGTATATTAATATATATGTTTATAAACACATGTATCAATATGTGAATTAGGAGAATATGTGTATGTGTATTCATATATCGAATAATGTATTATATGAACTTGTAAGTTGATATATATATATATACATATATATATATATTTACATATTACATTATGCATATATTATATTATACATATATCTTAATTAGAAATATTACAAAGTGCATAACTTATATTGAACAACATATACTATATGTGTGTAAATCATAGCATATACTATATGTATAATGCACAACATATACACATAGTATATGGTGCTGATCATAAAGGGAATTGTGCACCAATATAGGCAACGCATAAACATTAAGCATTGTGACAAGTATTTAAATGCTAAGTGATATGAAACTTTGACAACGCTTGGTATCTGATGCAAAATCAATGTGTTAGATAATCTGCCAAAGACTAAGTCAAAAATGCAAAGGAAAAATCAATACTCATGCATAGGAAAATTTGAACTGGTCATAAGAAAACAACGACCAAAGTAATAGGGAACATAATGCATAATGTGGCACCAACTTGTGAGTAGTGTGAAACTGATAGAAGTCTAGACTACAATATGAATTCTTGCATATAAAGAAAATTAAAATGTGAGAAATTGTAAAATGATAAGTAGGCCAAATAGAGTCAACCTATAGAAGACAATAACCTTGCATTTCTAATTATTATTCTTGCTATCCATTTGAATAAGCGACTCATTCACCATGATAAAATCTGGTTGTGCATGTGTTTATTGTGTAACGATTTTAGCTGCCACCTTTTCTTTTTCTTGCTAAGTCAAACCTTTTGGATTGAGAAGTGTCATCTTTGATAGTTTGTTTCTAGCTCATAGTTTCTCACTTTGCTATATAAATAGAAGTACTTTCTACCTCATTTGGAACACATATATTCATTCTTGTTGTTATTTTTTGAGTAGAGAGTTGTGAGAAGTTTTTGAGAATTTGTGAGAGGTTTTGAGAGTAAGATTTTGGTGAAGTGAAAGAGGGATAGTTTGGATTTGCTTTCTGATTTGGGAAGGCTGAGCTAGGAAACTAATTTGGTCATTGGAGCATTGCATAAAAAGGCATGCTTAATTCTACCCTTTTATACTTTATTTGTATTTGAAAAGATTGTATGACATTGTTTTCTTTGTTTGGGGAATTTGTATAAATGCTTATTAGGGAATGGTATTACTCTTATTTATGCAAAAATGAAATATTCTTGATAGTCGAGGGATCTTATTTGTTTGAGTGTATGTATTTATTCCATATGAAGGAATGGGTGTTTATAAAGGGTGTAATGACCCTCCATTTGTGTTGTCCTTGAGTTGCTTACCGACCCGCTGTGAAGTCGAGTATTGATTGGTATGTTGTCTGATCTTGTTGTTTATTTAGTTGGATTATGTGGTTAAAGGGAGATTTAATTGGCCCTGTTAAGCCAATTAGTTGGATTAAATAGAGTACCAAATAATTTATGCAAATGTGGGACTTAACCAATAGTTCAATGAATCCATTTTGTGAGACATAAGTAAATAGTTTATTAGTTAATTAAATAAATGCCTAGATATATGTTATAATTATATAATCAAATATACATAGATATATAAATAATTGTGTTGACATTTATTACACCTTCCTAATTAAATGTTGTGGCAAACTATTAATTTTCTGGTAAATAGATTCTTGCCACGGATTTGCAGGGTAGGGATGACTTTAATTGTTTACTAAATTTAGTAGTGCATGTGCATGAAGTAAGGGGTGTAGAAGCTTACTCCAGAGTGTTCTGCATGAAAAGTGTAATGGGCATGCATGAGAATGGGGGATTTTTCTTAACTCCTGCAGAAATAGGCGTGGGGAGTTCAGGGGGGAAGAGAAGTGAACAAGGGTTATGCTACCGCCAAGGGGGTCATTGCAGGATTGATAGAGTATGATTCAAAGGATAATCCTATGGTTACTATTGATAAGAAGAACACTGAACCCATTCCTGCACTCAATCAGGAGGAGATCGATTATGAGCCATTCAATAAGGTTTTTTTTTTTTATGAGGAAGTTCCTTCCATTCCAGGCAGAGTAGATGATGGTGAAGGTTACCAGTAGGATTCATTATGTTTCTTTTATTTTTTCTTGACTATCACTACCGTCATTTGGTATGGCTGGGGAGAGGCACTCGTATCAATTAGAGCTGGGTGTTGGGTACGATATGCTCATTACACAGCGAGAAATCGAGGTGGGGACATGCACCTTCACTCTTTGGATGAAGCTATCACTAGCGAGGATTCACTACAGAATGGCGAGTGGTGGATTCCATTGTTTGTGCAAAGTCAAAAGGCAAGTAAGTAAAGATATCCCCTTGCTTGAATCGACAAATTTAGATACCGTTTAACTCTCCTCTTTTAATGTCTAAGCGGTGGCCTCAAGAAAACCAAAATTCCTTTGATGCATTTGAGTGCCCTTTTGGGTGGTGTATTTTTGTTAGAAAGAGAAGTTTATGGCAGGTTGACTCAAATATAAGCCTTTTATCAAATTTATGTTTCGTGCCTTGCTAAACCTTGTTTCCTCTAGACCACAAATAGCCTTGGGGGTAGTATTTGAATCATTCAAGAATTATTGTATTCCCTTCCCAAGCCGACTCGATGCACTCCTTCATATTTTAACAGGTCGACCAACACCCAATTCGAAATGCATGCTCAGTTGGTCTATGAAGCAGTGAAAGGACCGAGTGCATAGCACTCTGAAGAGTTACATTCAAAGATACTATGTCCTATCAACTTTTCTTTGCGGCTTCATCCCAGATTGTGCATCCCTTTCTATCATCAGTCCTCATGTTTAAGTTTGGGGTTATCTTAATTTGTTGGTCAGCCGTATTCCTCTCTGTGAGTTTTCTTTTCTCATTAGCAGATAATCCTCATATTTGTCGTTGTATTCTATGGCTTGAATGAACTTAAACCTATGAATCACATACTGTAAATATTCAGAATTTAACATTGAAAATTGTATCATCCTTCTGACTGCAATCTTAGCTTTTCCATAGCTAAAAACCTGTTAAATCCTCACCATCATTTATTATTATAGCTCTACAATGAATATGTTATGCCCATCCTTACAAACCCACAGGCGCCTTTTCCAATGGCTAAGCAGTCCACAATTTTGAAACAAATTTAAAATTGATGACACTAAAAAATTTATTTGATACACGTAGAAACTATATAATGTTTAAATAAGCTCCCTGATTCTATTGAAACCTCTCAAAGATGTAGCATTTTAGGATCCAACTAAAAATGCAGTGTCACTGGAAATTCTCAGCCTATATTCATATTTGATCTGCCACACCAAAAACTGCTCCATCTCCTATCACAGTGAAAGCCCCATTAAACTTCATAGTCACAACTCAGCAATATGTGACAAATTCCAAAGTTTATATATTCCCATCTCTCTCTCTCTCACGAATAGGATTGGCCAGATGACTGAGCCTGAACTTCCAGTGAAGTGTGGTAAATCCCTTCATCTATTTGTTTCCCTTAAACCAAGTCATTTTAATGGTTAGGTCTGGGCCATGGTATTCCATTCTTGGGTCATGTAAATATTTTAATTCGATCGGCGTAGAACAAGATTTTCAATTACAATTCATGCGACCAGATTCAATGTTTATATATCTCAATGTTTTCTTAAATCTACTCATGACAGTTACAGACTAATTGTATTTCCCAGTTCCTGGGTTTTCTTTTTTATCAGAATTCTTTCAACTGATCAAAATTTCTAGCTAGACTAGATAGTGTTATGACTTTATCTCTATGGACTTCTGCTTCTCTTCTCAACAAGTAATACTCTCATTTCATGATCTCTTGGATTAAATCATTCAACTCCTGTCATATGTTGTATTTATGTTGAATCAATTATTTAAGGATTCGTAGCTAAGTATTCAGAGATGAGAATCTAATCAATTGCTTAAAATTAATAATATGGGTACAAACAATATGTCTAGTGTTGGGGTTTGGAAATATATATGGTCTTAATCTAGGAGACATCCCATTATTCAATTGAAAAGCCTTAGTACCTAGGTCTCTTAATTAAATAGTTACAAATAGATTGTTTTGCTAGTCTTAAATTTATATTTGTATAGTGCTCCTTCTTTAAAGTTATCTAAACATTTAAAATATTAAATTACTTAAATTCTATTCATATAAGTTTGAAGTGAAATTTAGTTGGAATTTGAATCATCTACAATGCATAATTTAATTGAAAGTAGTTTAATTCAATAATAAAATGATTATAGAGAAATATGAGTATGTTTATATAAAGCTTTTACTTTTGATGCTATAGGGGTATCTTGAGAGTAGAAATAGAGGTCTCCCTTGGGTGCCTAGTGGTTTTTGTTTTGAAATTGATTTAGAAGATTTCATTGGGATGTTGCCCCTCACTATCTTATACTTGTTGACTCGATAATTGTGGCTTGAAAATAATTCTTGAGATCTTGTTACTGTGTCTTTCCTTTGATGGGGAAACCTTTGTTTGGAAAATTTGTTAGTCTTCCAAAGGTTAGATAGGATACAGTTTCTTCTTGCAAGAGTTGGTATGGGGGTCTGACAACCTACGAGAGTTCACCTTGGGTAACCCATATCAAGTCTGAAGAGTTTATTGAGTTTTGTATGGTTTTATGATCCTGTCACTTTGATAATGGTTGATGTTGCTCTTGGTTTGTGTTTATGTGGCTTGAGCCATACACTTGATGTGGTTTTCATTACTTTGAAGTTCATTCTAGTGTGAGATGGTACATGCCTCACCTGATGCAGTTATTTTATTGGATTAAGTTTCTTATGTAAATTGGATTTCCTTTTTGTGTTTTCTGAGATATGTTGTTAGTAGGGGAGTGGCTCATCATGGGGGCCGACACACAAAGTGGTGCTTGGGTAACTCATGTGGAGTTAGTCTAATAAGTGAAAACTAAATCAATATATTAGATAGTCTAAAACACTTAACTGTATAAATTATGCCTCGCTCATGGACTCAAGGGCTAGTTCAGACTTGGTGATGAGTTGAGAAGGCCTGGAATGGCAAGATCGTTATCTTGTCTTTATGAAAGATAATCGATTCCGCATTGGATTGCATGTGGGGTTGGGTTTTGTAAGAGGTCACCAGGGTAACCCAAGTTGGGGGCCGAGGCCTAGGAAGATTTGCCAGGGTAACCCATGCAACATTGCGATGACACTCTTCCTTTAACAACCAAGTATGCTTTGTTTCCCTCTATATTATTCTTGGGCCTCTAGAAGCACATGTTGGCATTTGTATGTTGATGCTTTATTGGTTGTTCCTTATGTTGGGCATGTCTTGTGTTGGTTATATCTTGTGCTGGAGATTGCCTTATGTTATTGTGGTTCTTGTTGTGAAGTCTTGTATCCTTGTTTTGTTTGATGGTTATTGTTGGGGATCCTTCTTGTCATCTCTTAGCATGGGGGGTGGGCCTTCGGGTCCACGTGGTTGGGTGGAACGTGCTATGCACCCCATTGGGTCCCTAGTTGTCGATCGAGAAGTGTGAAATTGTACCTTGTAGTGACTCCTGAGTTGAACCAGAGTTGGATCCAGTATTGCAGCTTTGTACTCCTTCATTTTAATGTATCATTCCATTTTATTGTAACTTCCCCATTCATGTTGGGAAGCGGCATTGTAATATTGTAATCCTTGATTAATGTGTTGACCATGTTCATGTCATCTTATGGTTACTAGTGTATACTTACCTTTCATGTGATGTAATATTTTTGTTGTGAAAAGTAATGCAGTCATGTAAACCTGAGGGATTTGTTATATGTAGTTCATGTTTAGTTTTATTTCATGTGATATATGATTATTATGATGTATGTTAGTACTTAAAAAAAAAATTGGTGCCATAAATGTTAGATGTATTAGTATCCTTTGGGGTTGCTTGGCGGGGCATTACAAAGGGTTTAAATACTATATTATGGATAGAGCTTATATAGTTGATGCTTAGCTTAAGTTGAGTATTAGAGTTACTTTGATATACTTAGTAGAAGTGTCTTAGTTAACATAGAGGTTATAGGTTATTCTTGGGGTTAAGGTTACTCCATGGCGTAAGGGGATAGCCTATGCATAGGTTATGAATGGTCAATACAAATCAAGATAGGAAGGTGGGTGAAGTATATGGCATCCATTCTAAACTTAGGGTGATGAGTACTTTGGCCAAATTAGTGTAAGTTTCCACTATTTATACTATCAACTCACTATGCTCCAGGTTTACATATGAGGAAGGGAATGCCATATGTGTAGGTAGTAGCCACTATGTGATAGATCTAGATATGTAAGGTACAACACCAAGATCAAGAAAGGTCAATTTTTATTATGAGGTTACCAAACCAATCTATTCATCGAAGGGTAGGGCCATCTTACTAGTTTGGTAGATGAGCGAGGATTGCAGTTAGTCCAAGGTTGGCAGAATAGTGCTTGAGTGATGCTTCTCATCATCAGTAGGTGACCAAGATTTGATGGAGGATACTTGTACCATTCGTACATCTATTTCCAGTAAGCTCAATGGAGCCATGTATGTCTATTTATATCCATATCTATGGAAAGATTGAAAAAGGGAAATCATATCATGTTATCATGGTATTATTATGAAATCAATACATTGGGAAGTTGTAATACTTTGATTTAATGCAATGGGAAAGTTTGGAAATATATTTATTTCAAATGTGCATGCTATTTTTATATTTGAAAATAAATATTTTATTGCTCATAATGGTTAGATGATTAAACTATTTACTTGAGGTTAAAACATAGGAAAGTTACTGTGTAGAACAATGGGCATGTTACAGGTCTATGGTGTTCTAAGGATACTAAATTCTCTTTGAGTGCTTATACAAATACAGATTGGGTAGGTTGTGTAGATGATAGAAGAAGTACAAGTGGAGGAGCTTTATTCCTTGGAAATAGGCTAGTTTCTTGGATAAGTAAGTAGGATTCAATGCCATTATCTACTGTAATGGCATAATATATTGTTGCAACATCTTGCTGTACACAAGTGCTATGGATGAAGTAAAAATTGAAGGATATCAAAATATCATTTGATGAACCTATTTGTATCTTGTGTGATAATACAAGTGCTATCAACATTTCAAAAATTATTGTAATCCATTCAAGAAAAAAAAAATCTATCCGGTATCACTTTATAAGAGAGAAATTTGCTGAGAAGGAAATGAAGTTGGAGTATGTACCTACAAAGAATTAAAAAAAATATATCTTCACAAAGGCTCTTCCAAAAGATAAATTTGAGTACTTCTGACATAGGCCAGGGGTTATTTCCCCTTCTTTCAACTAGATGCACAAGATTGTGCATCTATCTATGAGAGAAATTCAAGATATATTCTTTGTCCTAGACTGATGAAGGCTACCTCTTAGGGGGAGTAGGTAGTGGTGTCTTTGGCTGTGTAGTCAAGGGGAGCACATTTTGTGCCTAAAGTGTGTGTGTAGGTGTTTCCCTTTTCCCTTGATGTCAAAGGAGGAGAGAGAAGTCTGAAAAACATAGGAGAATTTATAAGAGAAGAAAATAGGGAGAGAGAGAGAAGTTGGAAAAGAGGGAAATAAATTATCAAATAAGGGGGAGAGTTGCTTGAGTATTGGAGATACAATTTTTCTTTTGTTGTTGATGGTTTTTCAGTAGATGTTTCGATCACTGAAAAATGGGGAGATTGTTGCACTATGTTGTCATCAGTGTTGTCATTGATGTCAACCTCTAGTATGGATATGTTGGGAAGTGTGTATTGTGTTGAGCAGGTGTTGCATATGTTGTAGGGTCACTTGGTTCCCTAGTGATTTTGAGATAAATTTCATAAATATTTTACAAGGTGATGAGGAATTGTTCTTTATTTTTCTCCACATTTCTTCATTCTTGAAGATGTGATTGTGCAGTTTGAAAGTGATAATTAGTGTTCTTTGAAGGTGTTATATCTAGAGTTTTAGGTTCTATATTGTAAGAAAGTAGAAGATATGTTTGATAGTGTTGGATTGTCTCTAGCTTGTGAATAGGGATGTGTGGGAGAAATGTAACTACTCCACATTTCTTCGCACTGAAGTTTATTATCTTGCAGATTTGGGAATGTGCTAATATTTCCTATACCTTCCCTTGGTTTTTCTAGTGTTCAACTATTCTACAAGCTTGGTTATTGAGTTGTTTCGCAATGGAAGTTTGATTGGTTGCACATGATGATAGATTTCTCAATTTCATGTGTTTACACTTGTGGTTTTGAATATTCTATTGATGAACTAGAATATTCCACGGTGTTGTAGAATGTTTTTGATAAAGGAAAAAATGGGTTTACAGGAACCCAAAACCACAGAGTTTATAAAGAAAAGGAATAAGCATTAAAGTCAGAAAAGACAAAAAGGCTGCATCAAAATAAATCCCAAGAGACACAACAACCACCAACCCAAGGCCAACAAGGGCCACCAAAAGACCCAAGCAAAAAAACTAGCAAGAAACCCCTAGCTAACCTAAGAACTTAAGAGCTTCAACAACCTCAGCTTTGAGATTGTGCATATCCTGAATGCCCTTCTTCAAGAACTAAACCATCTGGGGTGTAGGAGGAGTCTTCCTCTTCATATTGACTCTCGTCCACTTGGAAATACCAACATCCTCAGTACTGTTCTTGTCATTTTCCACAACCAGATCCACAACCAGAGAACCATGCTATGAGTTCTCTAGTTTCTCAAACATTGCACTAATGATGATGGCATTATGTTTTGCCATTATGTGATTTTTCTCTATAATATTTCTCATAGTTTTTTTCATTTTACCTATTTCATCTTCCAGACATTTGAATTTTCCTTCATTTTCCTTAGCTTCCATTCTCATTCTATCCTCCTTCCTCCCACACTTCGCAGTTAAAAGGGAGCTAACTTTACCTTCCAACTCCTCCAACTTTCCATTGAGGGCTCTATTTATGAGATTAAGGTATTTAATTTCATGAAAAACCCATTTCATTATTCTGAAGTAATCCATAGAACCATTCCTAGCAATCGCCAGGATATCCCCAAGAAACTCATGATATGGTTTAAAATAGTGGTCCTTAGGGTTTAGGTCTCTGGGGAATTTTGGTTTATTTTTTTTGTCCAAAATAAGGAAGGATGAGTGAGAGTTCTGGCTAGCATTAGGGGCCTCCGAAAAGTCCTCCTGGGAATCCTTAGAGTAAGATACCAATTTGTTAACAGGGGACTCTTTCTGGGTGGGCTTGAAATTTTGACCAAAGTGGCTAGGGTTTTTAGCTTTCGAAGTGGAGGAGCTGGGATTTTTGGTGACACTAGTATTCAAGGGCAAGGGATTACCTTGCCGGGTTTTCTTACCAAAATTAGGGGTCAGGGGACTTTCAACATTCCACTTAGGGTCAAACTCATTACCATCCTCTGACACACTATCCTCAGTATCCTCATTATTTGAGGGTGAGGCCATGATAGGGTTGGATAACGCTGACATATTTTGAAAGTGTTCATAAATGAGCCTAATAAGGCCAAAATGCAGAATAGGGTATTTCTTAGGATCCTTCCTATGATCCTCCAGGCTATTACTCATGGAATAGTACAAGTAATAAGGTAAAGAAACCCTTAGCTTGTGATAAAAATGGTTGAGCAAGGTGAAGTGGTAGCCATAAACCCTGGTGAATCTACCATCCAAAGTAATGTATTCCATGATGACTCTGAGCACTTTCCTCCATAGCGGTTTAATTGTATCTGCTTCAAAGTAGCTATTGTATACTTTTATTAGCTTGGCCTTTTCTTTCTCTTTCCTAGGGAATTTGATAACTACTTCATCAAAGAACCTTTTGTCATGAAAGAATTTCGTTCCCTCGGTAGACATACCAGTCACTTCTCCGATAAGGTCCTCGTCCACCTTGACCTGCCTACCAAACATAAATATTTCCCCATTGTTCCAATTTTTCTCAAAGTACTTGTTGGCCTTCAAATCAGGCCCATGAAACTTCTCAATGAATGGGAGTAGACCACCTCATACAATTTTTTCCCAGACCTTCAAATTCCTCTTATGCATTTTGTAGGTTTTTGGCTCTACCCTTTTCCTGTCACCTCCCATTGTCACAAACACCTCACAACCAAAGAAAAAAGTATGAGATGAACTACTACAACCAGACCAAAGAACCCAAAAAATGTGCCACTTCTTACTACCAATTAAGATTTTAAAAGCGACCCCATCAAATCTAATGATGTTGAAGTACTTGGTCCTACTTACTCTCATCATCAAAATAAGTCATTGTTTTCCCATGCATGATATCATAATTAATTAAACCCTTGACATCGGCACAAAGATCATTGAGGTTCTACCATGTGACCATCTTAGATTGTTTAACCCCTTCGTTAGAAAAGAAATCAGCCACACTATTGGCTTCCCTAAATGCATGAGGAATTTTAACTTTGTCAAAATTAGCAAGGAGGGACTTAGCCTCTTCTATCCAACTCTTGATAGACCATGAAGGAGGGGACTTCCCTAGGAGGCAATCAATAATGTTTTTAGAGTTTCCTTCGAGCCATAAATATTTAATATTCCTTTTAATAGCCAAGTTAATCACATGAAAGGCTCCAATAGCTTCAACCATGTGATTAGTTTGAGAACCAATGGGAATAGCCATCATCGCTAGAAAATTACCATTAGAGTCCCTAATCATGCCTCCACTTCCAACCAATCCTAGGTTTCCCTTCGCCACACCATCAAAATTAGCTTTAAACCAGTCACATGGAGGAAAACTCCAGCTCACCCCAATCTGGTCTTTTTTTGTAGGTTTAGAAGCCCTTGACACATCATTTTTAATCTTCCACTCCTTGGCTATATTTAAATCATATGGAGTGCACACCACAACCTCTTTTTTATTCTCTTGTTGAGGAATGATATTATAGTTTTCCACAATTAATTTGAAGGTTTTTTCAAAAACATTGTTGTCCAACATTTCCTTGCCTCTAAAAATTATATTATTCCATTATTTCCACACACCCCAAGCTATATAGGGGAAAGTGAGAGCCCATAATCTTCGAATAGAAGGATTCAAAGAGGGAAATTTCCATTGACAAAAGAAGTCTTCAATAGTATAAGGAAACACCCATGAGATATTCCAGAGAGTCAAAAACCTACTCCATATGGTGGTAGTAAACAGACAGTGGAGAAACAAGTGATTTGTAGACTCCGCTTCATTCTTTCATAGATAACACCTATTAGGTACCTAGAATCCACATTTGCAAATATTGTCAACTGTGAGCACTTTGTTTTGAAGAAGGATCCAGAAGAAGATATTGAATTTGGGAGTCAAATGTTTAATCCAAGCTCTAGCCTAGAAGGGAATGGGGGATTGAGAAAAGGACAATAGAGAAACAACCGAAGAAACAGAGAAATTACTTGAAGGATTATCTTTCCAAACTAAGATGTCATCCTTCTGACTTGAACCCATCCTAACAACCAATAGAGATGAGTGGATTGGAGAAAGCTCCAGGATGAGTAGGTGTAAGTCCACCCACCTCCCATCACGCCAATAGTCCTTAACTTGAGTTCCAAAAGTCCTTTTGCAGGTATCAACCCACCTCTTAAATCTCTCATTATTAATGAAGGGATCTCTCAGTAGCCATCTATCTTCCCAGGATTTAACTTGATTTCCACTTCTTATATTCCATCCAATACCTAAATCCACAATCTTTCTCCTAGTAATCATATCATTCCAGCATGTTGATCCACGGGGCAAAGATGGAGAGTCTAGAATATCCTTAAGAGATCCGCAATTAGCCATATATTTACTTTTTAAAATGTCTTTCCATTCCCCATTAGACGAAAATGATCTCCATATTTATTTAGCAAGAAGCATTTTATTCATCATTATTATCTTTCTTAGACCTAGGCCACCCATCTTATTTGGCCTACAAACAAGATCCCATCCAATAAGAGGCATTCTCTTTCTATCTTCAACCCTTGGGCAAAGAAATATTTTTTGGATTTTTTCAATAGCATTAGCAAATTTAGCAGGAATTTTGAAAAGACTTAGGGCATAAATCAGAAGACTTTGAAGAGATGCTTTAAGAAGTTGGATTTTTCCTTCTTGACTAAGAAGGGATCCTTTCCATCTAGCTAGCTTTTTGCTAAACCTATCCACCAACGAGCACCAAAAAGACTCAGGAGGTTTAAGGCCTAAAGGCAGACCAAGATAAATGGAAGGTAAGGAGTCCACTCTACAACCTAGAATTCTTGCAATCTTGACTTGTATATCACCAAGAGTATTGAAGAAGAAAAGAGAACTCTTCAATCTATTAACTAATTGACTAGAAGCTCTCTCATACTTGTCTAACATTCTTTTTAGATTCTTAGCTTCAGTCACCATAGATCTCCCCATCAGCATAATATCATCAACAAATTGTTGATGAGAGTAGATCAAATTACTAGAAGAGGGAATTTACTATAAGAGGGCCTTAGAACCATCAAAGAACTCTGGTCAATCAATCTTTTTAGATTACGCCCAAGACACTCAGCCATAACAGTGAACAGAATAGGGGATATATGATATCCCTGTCTTAAACCTCTCAAATTTTGGAAAAAATGAGAGGGAGATCTATTCACCATAATAGAGAAGGACGTAGTAGAAACAAGTTGCTCAACCATCTGAAGAACTTTGATGTTGAAACCAAACTTTCTCATGATCTTGAGTAGGAATTTCCATTCCACACGGTCATAGGCTTTCACAAAATCCAGCTTTAAAAGAAGACCTTCAGTTTTGGATTCCACAAGGGAGTGGATGTTCTCATGGATGGTGACGATAGAGTCTAGAATCTGCCGACTAGGGACAAAACCATTTTGCTGGGGAGAGATCAGAGAGGGAATGAGTAAGAGAATTCTCGATGTCAGAACCTTAGAGATGATCTTATAGAAAGAATTACAAAGAATTATGGGCCTAAAGGCTTCAAATTTCACCACTCCAGGTTTCTTGGGGATAAGGACCAAGAAAGTAGCATTCAATTCCTTTAGGAGACTCCGTGATCTAAAAAATTATTTGATTGCATTTATAACTTCCTCTTCAACAATCTCCCAAAACCATTGAAAGAAGAACATGGGAAAACCATCGGGGCCAGGGGCCTTGTTACCCTCAAAGGAAAAAACAACTTTTTTAATTTCTTCCCTTGAAGGGATAGCAACTAACCTAATATTGTCTTCCTCCTTGATTAAACTAGGGATGGCCTCTAAGAGGTAATCTTGTTCTTCAGTGTAATTCCTTCATTAGATGAGAGGAGATTACTAAAGAAAAGGACAACTTGTCTTCTAATATCTTCCTCCTCCTCAAACCAAATGCCATTGCTTTCAATGTGAGAGATTCTATTGGCCGCCCTGTGTTTTGACACAGATAAATGAAATATCTGGTGTTTTTATCCCCAACTTACAACCAAAGAGCTCTAGATCTTTGTATCCAAAAGTACTCCTCTCTAGCGATGATTTCATACATTTTGACAAGCATTTCATTTTCTTTTTCCTTGTAATCATCAATATACCCTTCCCTTTGGATTTTATCCTGAATCTCCTCCAGCTCCATTTGAAGCTTGGATTTGATTCCAAAGATGTTGCCAAAGGTCTCTTTTTTCCATTTAACTTCCCTTAATTTCTTAGCCACTTTGAACATGGTGGTCCCAGAAACATCTATATTCCACCAGTTCCTTATTTCCTCAAAAATCTGAGCATGGGAGAGCCACATTCTTTCAAATCTAAAGGGAAAGTTCCTCTTCCCCTTAATTGGATCTGCCACAATACTTATAGGAGAGTGATATGAACCCACCCTAGATAGAGCTTTTAGGGAACAAAAATAATTTAAGAACCACTGATAAAAAATAAGCGTTCTATCTACCTTACTTGGATCAAGTCCATACCAATTCTTTGATTTGACCAAGTAAAAGTAGCTCCCTGTAGATCTAAATCAATTAACGCCTGGTTGTTGATGAAATCTAGAAGATCTGTTCTGCTTTCCAAGTTATCCTGAGAATGTCCAAACTTCTCATCATCCTGAAGAGGAGTGTTACAGTCTCCCATAACCACCCAAGAATCATTATTAAAAATCCTATGAAAGGAAGCAAGCTCCTTCCAAAACAATCTTCTAGCACCTATCCCATTAGGGGCATAGATGGTAGACCGAATCCAACAAAAAATGTCCCTTATATGGGTAAATCTTGTGGCCACATGATTAGAGATTTCTAGTAAGGGTTCTCCTTTAATGAGATTTTGGTTGCAAAAAGTTACAATACCTCCAGAGGCACCAGTTGAACTATTTCCATGGACACCAAAAAATTGAAACATCTTGATCTTTTCCACCTTCTCCTTAGGCATTTTAGATTCTTGAACAAGTAATATGTCTGGTCTGTGGTCCCTGGAAAAGTTGTGCAACAGGTCCTGCTTATGGGGGTTATTTAGTCCCCTTATATTCCAAGAGATTATCTTCATATCTTACCAGGGGATTGGAGAATCTTTGGGATGGTCTTCTGAACACCATTCACAATATCCTGAAAACTACCATGCTCCCTCAATCACTTTTTTGATCTTCTTCCTTGGCTGCTCTTAGAAGTTCCACAATCTTCCTTAGCTCTAGTTCTAGTGGTCACCCCACTCAGAGTATTCAACTGCTTATTTTTCTTCTTTTTCTTCTTAGACAAAGAGTTGGATTCCTCTCTATCTATTTCTTCCTAGCTTTCCACTTCTCTAACCGAGGGTGTTGTATAATGTTTCTACATGGTTTGTAAGATGTTTTTGGCCTTGGTGAAGTGTGAATTTGGTTGCTTGATAGTGTTAATGCTGGTTTGGCCAACTTGGTGTGTTAGCGCTATTTGTAGATGAGCTTCATGGTTTGTAGGAGTCTGTTGTATAATATCAGTGTAGATTTGGGACCTTTTTAACCCTTGATGTGGTTCATCCTCATTTCTTTCCATCACAGAGGTGTTTGGTTCTGACCTATTTGGTGGTTGTACGTTTGAGGTGCATACGTTTCATTGAAGCCAACCTAGTGAAAGTTATTCAAGGTTGAAAAACATATATATGCAAGGTAAAGTTGTTATAGATGAATGTAGCATGAAATGGTGTACGTGTTATTGTTTGTTGAGACCAAAGTGTGAGCAAGAAAACCTAAGACTACCAGAAGTAGTGAGAAGAAGGTGTCTACATTTTAGTGTTGTTAGAGGTAGTGAGTTGAAGGTTGCAAATGGTAAAGAGATATTGTGGTGGTTTCTCTAGTTTCTTAGAGGTATTGAACCTCCTTTTAAGTGCTTCTTTGTAATCTAGAAGAGGTGATCTTCTTGGGTAGTGAGCCTTTTTTCTTTCTGGATAGTGAGTCCTCTGGGAAGTGAGCCTCTTGTAATCAATTTTGGTTTTCATATAGTGAGGTAATCCTCATCGTGGTTTTCCACATAAATATGTGGTGTTCTATTATAAATGTTTGAGGATGTGTTGTTTCATTTGTTTACATTCATGCTAATGCTTAATAAGGGTTTAAATATTTTAATGTACAACTGATTCACCCCCCTCTCAGTTGTCTTGTGTGTCTAACATCTTTATTGTGTTTGATCTCATAATCTCTATCTTAATTTTTTTTATTTTTTTTTTCAATAGCATTATCTATGAGTTGACATAAATTGATATATTCAAAAATAAACAAGTAAACAAGAGATTAAAAATTACAATGTATATATTTTCTTGTTATTTCGATTCAAAGGTTAATTTTATATTTATAGTTTAAGTTGATATGCAATCTAATAAAAATATTAGTTATTTTCTAAACAATAATATGGTCCAAATCACTTGGAATTATAAGTATGCAAAAAATTATAAATAAAAATATGTTAATTCCTCAAAATAAATTTTCATTTATTATATGCATAATTTTTCAAAATAATATTTTCAACTAGTAAAGTTTTGGCATTTCCTAGAATGTTATTATTGTGGATTCCCAAAGACATGGATGTTCTCATGAGGTATTGACACTATTTTACCTATGAGCATAGCTGTCCAACTTGATTAGTTAATTATTAGCCTCTATCAAAACAAGAGACGT
Source organism: Sequoia sempervirens (assembly GCA_007258455.2). Taxonomy (NCBI): domain Eukaryota; kingdom Viridiplantae; phylum Streptophyta; class Pinopsida; order Cupressales; family Cupressaceae; genus Sequoia; species Sequoia sempervirens. The sequence continues at coordinate 21,720,863 of VDFB02058242.1, read as the reverse complement.
CTCTCAAAGGATAGTGTGAGATATTTTAGTCATTGGGGTTCTAAGTTAACCTATTGTATAATATGACTAGGTGCCCAGATAGCTTGATTCTTGGTAAAAAAGGGTAATATATCTTAAAGTTCCACAATGATACCTTTCTATAGTCAATTTTTGGGGAAGGGTTGGCTTATTGATAACACTTGACTTTAGAGACCATTTATGTAGTAGGGGTTGAGGGCTAGTAGGGATTATAAGGAGGTGGGGGGCCCTACCCTATAATTGTGGGAGGGTCCTATAGTTACTAGGGAATTTATGCACTTTAGAGAACGGTGACACTATAATCATTGTAAACCACCACATATATAGAGCTTTTATATAAATATTGCTAAAATTTGTAGACAACAAATGCTATTGAAGATAATAAGACAAAACTATAAGCTCTTGTGATGGTTTTATTTTTTCATATGACATTTACTTGAGTTTTATAACCTTGAAAATAAGAGCCCATTCTACACAAGGAAAAAAAATGAGTTTTGAAGCCATGCGAAGAGCTTGATATCTTAATTATTTTCAAATTTTCTCTATCTTAATTATCTTAGTGATGATTTTTCTCCATCTCCATTTATTACTCCATTTTGTATTACTTGTTTATATAAACATTATGAGTATAAGTTTGTATTACACATTTTACAACAACTAGTCTACTAGAACAATCCATATTTGTTAGCAAACTAACGAATAACTACTACCGAGTATAGTTTTAACTACATTACAATGATATAGACTAATCGTTATACAACACTTGTTTGAATAAAGACAAAGATTATTACACTATAACCGCCCCATATTCCAAATTATACTTAAATATCCAATTTGACAATGAAGAAAACATCAAATATTAACATCTAACTTGTTACAATCTGAATATACTGATCATGCATTCAATGCAAACTGAACAGCAATAAGCATGTCTCCCCAAATGATGTTAAAAGATGACCATGTTTGTTCAATGAATCAATAAAAGCTTCTGTGCGTTGAGAATAAAAGAAATGAATCCATAAGAAAACTGTGGTGCAATGAAAGCTCTTTTCTTCTTTCTTTTCTTTTCGAAATTTAATGTTTGGTTAGGTGGAAGTCCCCATGAATATACTTTCACATGCTGAGAATTAATGTTAAAGTAACTGAGCAACAATCATGAAAAACTACAGAGCGAACATTTATAGCAGGTTATCAGAGTTAGAAATGAATTGGCCTCCTCGGGGTAGCTTCCAAACCCCCTTTGCAATTTTAAAAACTTACAGATCTGACTACTTTGAGACTGATATTGTTTGTGTCAGACTGAAAGATGGTATTTATTGTTTGTGTTTTAGTGAAAGGTGACTAAGAGTTGGCTAATAATAGAAATGGAAATGATATTGAAATATCTTGTTTAGTAAAAAATCTAAAGAGGAGATATAAATATTTTGAGCTTGCTTTTGCTGTTGCATGATAAATTGGAATTTTACTTTTGAAAATAGTTTTTAGTTTTCAAAATTTTAGTAATGGCTTTGGAGCAAGTTTAGAAATTTATCTTATTAGTTTTTTTCACATTATATTATTAAAATATATTTGTTTTTTTGGCTTTAATGATTGCAAAATGTCTTCATTGGACCACCAGTTTCATAAAAATTCAATTATTTTTTAACATTGTCTAGTGCTGTAAAATCTGTGGGACCACCTTATTTTGAAAGTTTCTTTAAAATTTCAACAGTACCTCTTGAGAAATTTTAGGTAGCCCTCTTCAATGAGCATATAATCTTAGTTCTTGCCGACAAATAGATTATTATATTCATTCGCTTAAAAAAACTCAAATGACCATATAATGTTTTATTTTTTTATATTACTAATGGTTCCACACTCATTCTAACAATTTTTTAAAGTATCTTTATAAAATCTATTTTTATAACCTTCTATTAGCCTATCTCCATTGAAATGATTAATTGAAGTCTTATTATATACTTATAATTTTTTAATAAAAATAAAAAATTAATCATTATCAACTTATTATCATTATTTTTTTTCTCACACTATAACATAAAAACATAAGGTTATAGATTCTATAATCTTCTTATATACTTTTCATGGCTTCTAAACTACTTCTTTGTTGTTCTCTTAATGTTTTATCCTGATCAAACAAGCTTGTATAAAAAAATTATTTTTCTAGTTTCTATCTCAATCACCAAGAATTAAAACTATTATTATAAATTTCTTTGGTTCAATTGTCCTCACAAACATGCTTGCTCCTTAGCCAACATTATCACAACAAGGGTTAGGATAATAGACTCAAATCATGTCTAACTAGTTGAGCTTAAATGGTTAAAATGTTGGTTTCTCATTAGGGAGACCCAAGTTCAAATCCACATAGGGACATTTAATGTGGAATTCTAAGTTGACTCTCAGTCTTCCATAAAAGTGGATTTCTAAGTATTGTCTCCTCATCTTCCATAGGTGATTAATAGTGTATTTTATCATAAACAACTTGACTTAGTCTCTTCTAAGTGCTTGCAAGAGCTCTTCCATAGGTGATTAGTAGTGTATTTTCTCATAAATAACTTGACTTAGTCTCTTCTAAGTGCTTGCAAGAGCTTGTATTGGTCTCATGTTAATGGTTGTATGAGAATAATATTTGTACAAAGTATGTAATATAAATAAATACATTGAAATCATGCAAGTTTCATAAGGTACACACTACATTCAACTTACAATATATCAAGAAAGTGACCTACATGTTATCTAAGATGATTTTTTTTAGAAGGGATACAATGATGCCAAAGACAACATATGGTCTCACAACATCATCCTATTCATGCCTATGGTGGGCCATTTGTTGCTTCATGACCTTGATTTGATGGACACATATAGTTTTTATTCTCCAAATAGTTTTTAGTAATTTGTAAGGAGTTGTTAATTCTTATGATTAGAACCACTGAGAGGATGGGCCAATAAACAAGAGATAACTAGATCTCTCTTGTACTTTAGGCTCTTCAAGACCTAAGGGTACCCTATCAATATATTCAATTAGTTATAGATATAACATAAATATTAACATAATTCCAAGTAGATAAGCTATTCAAAAATACACAAAAAAGGGTTCTTGAAATATAACATACTCATACAAACCCCTTGTACCCTTAATGCCAAGGAATGAAAAAGAAAAAAGAAGAAGAAGAGTTTATTCATTAAATATTTTTCTTATTTATAGATTGTGCATGAATAACCTTTAACCATTAGACTAGTGTCTACTCCTACAACAATATAGTTAAATTTTGATAAAACATGACCAAGTAAACACTAGCATTCAAATGAGCCTAATATACTTGGCTATATATATAGTATATATTAGACTCTCAAATTCTCTTCTACCCAAAGATACACCTTTTCTTAATAATCCATAGACCTTTAAAATGCTTCTCATATTATTTTAATTTTTTTCCTACCCTACCATAAATGTCACAAAAATATACAATTTTATAATGTAGAGGAGGGGGACCGATTGCTTAGGACCCTAGGTCGTGGGAGGGTCTAGAACAATAGGCTACCCTAATCTACCTCAGGCTTGCGAAACTGTTTCAGGAGAGTTTAAGATTTAGAGGTTGAAAGGAAGAACAACCAGGTTGTTGCTATCCTTTAATAAGCACAAATGTTTTAGGAAGTCAACTGAGCAAGTTTCTAGAGTCCAGACTGTAACTTAGGAATCTCATTGCTAGAGGACTACAATGTGGGACATGGATGGCAACGTGGTGCACTGACATCTTAGTGGGGGCACTGGCATTTGTATGGATAGAAAGCATAAAGTATAGTAAAAGCCTAAGGGAGACTTATGACCTAAAAAAATGGTCTATTGTAACTACAAAAATAGAAAGGAACAAAATAACAGAATTTTGAGAAAGCACTAAGACCAAGTCTAACAAAGAAAGGATGAAGAGGGATGAGGAAAGTGCACCTTCCTATCCACGAGTTGATATCTTCAAGTTCTTCACTTGACGTACAACCTACACACACAAGAATGAGAAAATGTTGGGGTTGTGTTTAGAGGACTGTTGCAGTCAGTCTCTCGCTTTGGTGTTTCCACCTCCAAAAATAGCCAATATAGAAACTTTTGGAGAAATGTGATAAAGAAATATATTGAAATAGAAATACCAAGAAATATGTTGAACAATAATATGCTATGATATTAGAATGATAATGCAAGATAAAATGAAGATGAATTGATATCACCTTCAACCATGTGCGCTCAAGGAAAATGGGAGGAGTAAGCTCACAAGATATAAAAGATTGACATTGCCACAACAATGAAGAGAGTGAGCCAACAAAACACCAACTTTCAGCTTTAGTGAGGCGATAGAACTTGAGAATGGTGTGAGAAATTGTAGAAAGTTTCCCAGAGTGTGAAGATGATCAATGAGAGTTTAAGAGAGAATGAAAGAATGGAAGAGATATTCATTTGAAGGTGAAAATGGAGGAAAAATACCCATTCAAAGTCGGTTCAAAGGGAAAGAGACGTTACACTTCACATCCAATGGAGAAGTGTAATTCTTATGCAAATTTCAAAGGCAGGAATCCTGTCAGGATAGCAATGCACCGCATAGAAATTTGCACATTGCGCTAGTGTCCTAGATAGAATACCCCCCATCGACATGAAAATAGGCTACGAAGTGGACAGGAAAAGGTGGTAGAGTTATGAATTCATTATTGGGTTTAATCTTCTAAGGTAGGAGGTAGCATCTATGGGGAATTTGCAAGGGGATGCAAATTCATGCCATTACATTTTTCCCCCACTTTAGTGAGCATAAGTGTCAATGAATGCATGGTAAAGTAGAGTGAAATTTGATAAATGTATACTTGAACTATCAAGGAAGCAGACCGCAATCTAACACAATCAAATGTACATGAAGAGAAGATGGCTCCATAGGTACTCGGTCTTGAGGAGAGTTGAAAAAATGTGTCACAAGCCCTTAGACCTATAGAAGGTGAGAAAATGGCTCTGGAGGTGCTTAGTCTTATAGAGGAGGCACCACAAGTGCTTGATCTTGAGGGAGGCTAGATGTGAAAGGCTTCACAGAGTTTGATAGGCCCTTACAAGTGCTCAGTCCTGCAAGACAAGCCTGAGGTGCTTAGTACTCCAAGCTTGATTAAAAAGTAGCTTCACAGGTGCTCAGTCCTACAAAGAAACATGTTAATCCGTAGACAAAACATGTTAGATAGAAAAAAGCTATGTAGGCAGGAAGACAATCAATAATTGAAGGAGAAGCTTTCAAAGGGATCCCTTGAGAACCCTTCAAAAGAAAGGGGTCTACTCAAGGGATGTTTTTCTTGAAAGATAGTGATATTTTTCACAAATGATTCTAATATCAAGGAATCCCTTTGAAATATCTCTTTCATCAAGGATTTTAAAAGGAAGAAAACTCCCTCGCAAGGGAAAGTTTTCAAAATTCTTCATAAAAAAAAGTACTCCCTTCTCAAAGGAAAGTTTTCAGATTCTTTGTCTATGAATCCGTGTCGAAAGAAATTTTTTGCTAGGGGTCCTTGTTGAAGAATACATTTTTTTGAAAAATAAGGGAATTTTTCAATGAGGGACTCATTGGCCATTGAATACACCTTTTTGAAAATCAAAGCAGTATGATAGCCCCCCTTAAGATGGTGCATGTTGAACACAAAGGCACATGACATCCTAAGGAGAGAGAATAAAGTGATGTTGTGGCCTGGAATACATGGTGAGATGTAATCATGGAAATGTTGTTACACACATGAGGGACAACACATACACACCACAAAATCACAAAGCAAGAACAAAAGAGAGAAAGATGTAAAAGAAACATAATAAAGGATGGAGAAACCAAGAGATAGGGGGATTTGATATTTTAGGGTCATATCTACTCATAGATATAGCTAGGTAAATATAATATAATAATATGCATGTGAACTATCATCAATCCCCTACTATATCAGATCATGAAGAAGGATATGTGAAAATAAAAATAAAAATTGGGTCAACATGGGAGGGAAGCCTAAATGCCCCCAACACTTTTCATAGTCCCTAATTGTCAAAATCAAGGCACAACAAAGAGAAGAGTGATGGAACACATAGAAGAATTTTACAACAAAAAACACTCTCGTATCTAAGCACCTACAAGGGTGACAAGGGTCCTCTAGGAACACATAAAAAAAGCACATGAGGAAACACAACACACACATGAATCTAATCTATAGGTAAAGAAGAGGTGCCCTCCTAATCCTCATCAACTAAGAGGTCATCATTCTCACAATTGAGATCATTATAGGGAGAGGATAGATGAGCTTGGAAGGCCAGGATAGAAAGGGGAGTACCTTTTTTCTCTCATGTGAAAAGAGCTTAGGAAGAGGGCCCATCAAGGTCTTCTTCACTCAACTCCTCTGAGGTAAACGTTATTGACTTTGCAAAAATCATTGACAGATTTGGGAAATCATCCATTGAGTTAAACATGCACTTGATGAGAGTGCCATGTGTCAAATGGGTGGGTGAAGAAGGAGGTGCCCGAGATCCATTTCCGATCTCACCAAAAGACTTGGGAGCAGTGACAAACTCGGGGGACACTAGGGTAGCCTTAGTCACTAAGACAATGCAAACCAAAGCAGAACCAAATTTCAAAGAAGGTGATCCCTTCATTTGACCCCCATTAGAAGTAGGTTCATCCTCCAACTTACACTTCATCAGGGGATGTGAGATCCCCACAGAAGAAGTGGAAGGTGAGGAAGAAGAGTATAAAAACATCATGGACACCATTGAGGTATTCCACATATCCATGGGCTTAGAAAAGGCAAGATGTTCGAAAGGGACATCAAGAGAGGAGGCTCAACCAAGGGAGTGATGAACACTTGCACCCTTTTCGGGTGAGGGTCATCCACTCTCATAGAGGGAGCTAGAAGAAAGATTGAGGTGATTGGAGCCAAAGCAGAAGGGGAAAAAGAGGAGGGAACAATAGGAGACATCAAAACAAGAGCTACTGACTCCCCTTCTACATTTTGCAAGGCAACGTACTCAACGGATAGAGCCTTCCTTTGATGCTTATGCTCACACACAAGGTAGTTTATTTATATCAAAGAGCTAGAAGCTATGGCTTGAGGAGGAGTAGGAGGCTCCTATTCTACCATGGGAGTGTCCATCACAACTATTTCTAGTGGAGGGAGTGACTCTTGGACAAGAATGAGAGGAAGAGATGCAAGGACTAAAACAACAACAGACAGAGAATTAGACTCAAGCGCCTTGGCAGTGGGCCTCTTCCCATTCATTACGCTAGGGGAAGGGATAGTAGGAGGTCATGCAGGCCGAGACATAGAGGTAACTCCACAAGGACCCTTCCCCTTACCATATACAAAGGGTTGAGGCATCATGGGAAAGATAGGAAGGTTGAACACCTGACGCTTGGCCTTTTTCCAAGCGGGCACCATCGGACTCCCCATGAGATGCATGGAGGCAAAAACCAAAGGTGCCATAGTAGGAAGAGAGGCAGAAGTAGGTAGAACAATAGAAGAAGAAGAAGGCTCTTAAGCATAAGAAAATTTCCCCTTCCCCTTTTGGGAGGAAGAGGCAGCCTACTGCTGTGCTATCATAGTAGCCTTAACTGAAATAGCATAAGGAGGAATATAGGTCACTTTCACCATTATGCTCCCATTCGTGTACTTTATGTAAGTTGGATATAGTAGGTCTGTCCTTGGAGGAATCCAACAAATAGGGGCATGCCATAAGTGATCTAATGAATAGGCCCCACGCGACACCAGGGGTTTTTACCTAGTATTGTGCATGCCCCTAGTATTGTCATGAGAGAATTTCAAACATTTATGGATTATCGAAGGGACTGCTTTCATGGAAACTAGCCAAGGAATGCCTAGCTTCACTGTGAACAATTCAGACTCCAGGATAATTTCAAAAAGGGCATTCACAGTCCTAGGTCCTACTAGGATGAAAAAGGTGATAGAACTAATGGGAGGGACAAAAGGCTCATCATGCGTATGTATCATGCTCTTAGATTCATTGTACCCTCCTCATGTAAAAAGTTTATTAGCATAATCTCCTTTGTAATAACATTAACTTGACACGTAGGACCAACAAGAATGCCAGTCATGATATTCTCGTTGATATGAGTGGGAGTGTATGGAGGATAGGGTTTTCTATTCACATTCATAGGAAAGTCCTTGGATGTAAAGGTTATAGTAGGAGACCCATTGCCATGCTGCACAAATGGGATGGGAAGATGCATGAAAGAAGCCATCTTCTATGTACACCAAAAAGGACTTTTTTAGAAGACCCTAAAGGTTTATCAATCAAACAATGACCTATTCTAGAGTTTTCTTCACAATGTTTAGGCACTCTTCTAACTACACTGCTTAGGGTCATAGGTTGGGTTGCAAGGCTAGGCATCTTGCAACACACACACCTAGAACACAAGAGAATATTCCTTCAATGCTATGAAATGAAACCAAAATAGTTCATGTTAGGCTCACCAAAATGTAGAGGGGGATTGACTGCTCAGGACCCCAAGTTATGGGAGGGTCTAGGACAATAGGCTACCCTAATCTACCTCAATATAATGGAATTGTTTCAGGAGATTTTAAGGTTTAGAGGATAAAAGGAAGAAAAGCCAAGTTATTGTTGTCCTTTAATAAGCCCAAATTTTTCAAGAAGTTAGGTGAGAAAGTTTCTAGAGTCCATACTATAACTTAGGCAACTCACTACCAGAGGACTACAACGTGGGACACAGATGCCAACACAACACATTGGTGTCTTAGTGGGGGTGCTAGCGTTCGTATGGACATAAAATGTAAAGTATAGTAAAAAACTAAGGGAGTCTTACTAAGGACCTAATGTATGTGGTTTATTGTAATTATGAAAAATAGAAAGGAACAAAATGATAGAATATCAAGAAAGTACTAAGACTAAGTCTAACTATGAAATGATGAAGAAGGGTGAGGAAAGTGCACCTTCCTACCCATGAGTTGATATGTTTAAGGTATTCACTTGATGAACAAACTACACACACATGAATGAGAAAATTTTGGGGCTATGTTTAGAGGACTGTTGTAGTCAGTTCCTCACTTTGGTGTTTCAACCTCCACAAAAAACCAATATAGCAACGATTGGAGAAATGTGATAAAGAAAGATATTGAAATGGAAATACTAAGAAAGACGTTGAGCAACAATATTTGACAATATTAGAATGATAATAAAAGATAAAAAGAATATGGAGTGATATCACCTTCAACCACATGCACTCAAGGAAAATGGGAGAAGGAGCAAGCTCACAAGCCATCAAAGATCGGCGTTGCCACAACAACGAAGAGAGTGAGCCAACAAAACACCAACTTGCAGCTTCAATGGAGGTGATAGAACTTGAGAATGTTGTGAGAAAGTGTAGAAAGTTTCCCAAAGTGTGAAGATGATCAAGGAGAGTTCAAGAGAGAATGAGAGAGTTGAAGAGATAGTCATTTGAAGGTGAAAATGGAGGAAAAAAACTTGTTCAGATTCGGTCAGAAGGGCAAAAGACGTTACACTTGGCATCCAATGGAGGAGTGTAATGCCTTCGTAGATTCTAGAGGCGAGAATCCTGTCAGGAAAATAGCACACCATGCAGATGTCTGCATGTCGTGCTAGCATCCTAGATGGAATATCCCTGACCTACATGAAAATAGGCTACCAAGTGGATAGGGGAAGGTAGCAAAAATATGAGTTGCATTATCAATTTTAATCTTCTAAGGTAGGAGGTAGCATAAAAAAATAACTTGCAAGGGGGTGAAAATTCACGCCATTACATATAGCACTTGTTAGATGCGAATTGACATATAACTGATATAAAAAACACAAATTATAAACTTAGTAACTTCTTGAATTCTCTAGAACATTAAAAAATATATGGAGATAGTATAAGGAAGCTAAGGTAATGGAACAACTTCCTACACTAATCTTGAGAGGAGAATAATGCAAAAGTTTACAGATCTTTCTAATAGTTACATAAACTTAAATAGAAATAAACATAAATATCATGCCTACCACAACATAGTGATTTACCTGGGGAAAACCCTTATGGGAGAAAAATCCCACACTCCAAAAGCTACCCAATATATTATTAAAAAATAACAAATATTACAATATACTTGCAGAACAAGCTTCTCATAGGAGTATCACCAACCAAAGATCTAGAGACAACATGACCACTATTAGACTCTTAGAATACATCACCGTATACATTCATAGTACAACACCCTCATAAAATAGGGTTACCTTCTAGGGAAAGACATGCCAAGAAAATATCTACCATTAGATCAAAAACCTAATAATTTAAATAGTCTCATTTTATAATATATCATTATTTAATGTATGTTAGCCATTTAAGAGTTTTTATTAACATGATCACATTTCACTCCCATGATACCAATATATACACCTATCGGTGTAACGAGGAAATATATACATAGATGTATATATGTAAATATATACATAGATGTATATATGTAAATATATACATAGATGTATATATGTAAATATATACATATATGTATATATGTATATATATACATATTAAATACATCCTATCAACAATAAACCTTATATAATTTCAATGTTGAGACACATTTTCCCAAAAAATCCCCCACTTTTCGAACACCTTGCAAGAGCAACGGGAGGGAGTAAACATTGTCTCTTAATTTATAGGGACAAAAAGGTCCATAGTCTCTGAAAAACATTTGAACCTCTCTATGCTCACTGGCTTAGTTAAAGAATCAACAACATTTATCAAAGTCTCTACCTTAACTAGCTTCACCTTGCCATCTTCGATCATATCTTTGACAAAATGATATTATACATCAAATTTCTTGGTCCTGGCATGAAATGTTGAGTTCTTGGCTAGAAATATCACACTTTGATTGTCACAATAAATTGTAACTACAACTTGTTTTATTCCAATATATAAACATAGTATCTTAAGCCAAATGGATTCTTTACAAGAATGAGTAGTTTCCATATGCTTTACTTCAATAATGGACAAAGAAACCATAGCCTATTGCTTACTCATCCAACTAATTGCACCACAAAATAAAGTAAATACATAAGCACTGGTGGATTGTCTGCTATCAATATCACCTACCCAGTTTGAATCCACATAGCCATGAATATCAAAGGAAATATAATCTTTGGTCATATTTCTATGATAAAACAAGGAATACTCTAAGGCATCGCAAAAATATCTGAAGAATCTTTTAACTACATCCTAATGAACTCTAGCAGGATTAGACATATATCTAGAAAGAACTCCTACTACTTAGGAAATGTATAACCTAGTACAAACCATAGCATACATTGAACTTCCAACTGTACTCTAGTAAGGTACTTTGCTCATGTGTTCCATCTCTGATGGATATGTTGGACAATTTGAAATAGATAACTTTGTTCCAACTAAAAAGGGAACACACAATGGTCTACAGTCCTGCATATTAAACCTTTGTAAAATTGAATTGAAATACTTACTTTGGCCAAGCCATAGCTTTCTGTTCTCTCCATCTCTTTTAATTTCCATCCCAAGAATGTGTCTAGATGCACCAAGGTATTTCATTTTAAATTTAGTGGAAAGTTGAGATTTTAGTTATGAAATCATGCCTTTCCCTTTTCAAATAACATATCATCAACATATAATGCAATAAATAGGAAATGATCATCATTAGTTTCATAATAAACAAAAAGATCTAATTTAGAATGCTCAAATCCCAGACTCAACACATAGATATCAAATTTTTTGGTACCACATCCTAGGACTCTATTTAAGGCCATATAAATATTTCTTCAATTTGTAGACCAATTTGCTTTTACCTTTCACCATGTAGTGCTCTATCTATGTCATATAAATATTCTCCTCCAAGTCACCATGAAGGAAATTAGTTTTCACATCCATTTTATCAACCTCTAAATCATAAGTAGCAATAATAACAATCAAAAATCTGATGGATGTCATTTTTGCAAAAGGATAAAATATATCACCATAACCAATACCCTCAACTTGAGAGTAACCTTTCACAACCAACCTTGCTTTGTACTTCTGAACCAATATTTTTCATGAACACCCATTTGCAACCACGTTTTCATCCTTCAGGGAATGGTATAAGATCCCATGTATCGTTCTTTTTCAAAGATTCCATTTCTTCATCCATAACAATCTTCCAGGATTTTGCATCATTCATACCTAATGCCTCTTCTATAGATCTAGGTTCATCCATGTTGGTATTCAAAGCAAAAATACATCAATCATTAGGTGAATACCTTTCAGGAGGTTGTTTATACCTTGTAAACCTAAAAACAAGTTGAGTTGGAGGTTCTTCCTCCTCTTCCAATGATTCAAAGCTATATGAGCTATCCTCAACTTATTTTCTATCCATGTGCCTTGATTAAACTTTCTCAAGTGTAGAAGGAAGTTGAATCACATCTTCCTATTTACTTTGTTTTGGCTGCAATGTAATATAAGAAGCCTTAGTTTCTCTAAAAACAAATCTTCTACTATATATTACCTTGAAACTACCAAAGCTTGTATCCGTTCACACCATAATTATATCTAATGAAGATAGATTTCACAATCTTGTTCTCTAGCTTTTTTCACTTCACCTTTGGCACATGTGATTATACCTCACAACCAAAAACTCTAAGATGTCTTAATGAAGGCTTATGACCCGACCATGCCTTTATAGGCATCTTATCAACAAGATTTGATGTAGGAGACCTGTTAATCAAGTAACAGGTAGTGGCGACAAATTCAACCAAAGACCTTTGTTCTAGACCAACATAGCTCAACATACTCCTAGCCTTCTCTATCAGTGTCATGTTCATTCTTTCCACAACACCATTTTGCTGTAGAGAATATGTAGTTGTCTTTTGTCTATGAATACCAAAATCTCTATAGAATCTATCAAAATCATTAGAGAAAATTTCACCACCATTATCAGTCCTCAAACATTTTATTTTCTTTCCAGTTTGCAACTCAACCATTGCTTTAAATTCTTTAAATCGGAAAAAATTTCAGATTTAATCTTTAGAAAGTAACCCATGTATAAATAAAAAATAATATGTGGATTTTCTGATTGAAGGAACATCTATAGGACCAAACACATCAAAATAAATAATATCCAATACACCACAAAATTTATGACAATTCAAGTAAAACTAAACACGATTTTGTTTTCCATAAATGGAATGCTCACAAAAATCAAATTCAAGATTACAATCAAACAAACCTTCAACAAGGTTTTTATTTTTAAAGTTCCTTAGAACCTTTTCTCCAATGTGGCCAAGTCTCTGATGCCATCACATAGTTTTCTTTGTAGGTAACTTTGATTTAGAAGAAAGAGCACCCTTGGATACCCAAAATCCATGACCATCTACTGAAGATGAAACCCACAACTCTTCCATAGACATACTTTTCGCAAAAGTACTATTGCACTCAATAGTACATACATCAAGCTTATACGATGTGCCTTATTTAACACCTCTAGCAACCACCATAGCACCTCTCACCATATTGCATCTCACATTAGAAAATACTACCTGCAAACCCACATCTATTAGTTTTTTCACAAATAAAAAATTTCATGCTAATCCAGGGATATACAACATACCATTAATCTATTTTATTCTACCATCTACACACCTAATTTTAAATTTACCATGGCCAACAATATTTAAATAAGAATCATCACCCAAGTACATCTTACCTCCATCAAATTTTTCATATTAAAAAAACCAATCTCTATTAAAGGTCATATAGAAAGATGCACCTGAGTCAATTAACCATGCATCATTACCTACACGAGTTGTAAAAGCTACAATGAATGCATCAACATATTCCTTCTCAAACTCATAATCAAAATAAAATCTCTTCTTTTTCTTCTTCTTTTCTTCTTTGCATTCCTTATGAACATGTCCAAGCTTACAACAGCTCGAACAAATAACTTTGGACTTTCCAAGAGATTTAGATCTCCCCTTCCTTAGGTCTTTCCTGAAATACAGACTCATTGTCTGAAACAAGGACTCATTGTCCAATAGGGCTACAACCCAGAGGGATCACTACCACAAAGATACAAAGAAGAAAAATAATACTTGTTACAAAGAGACTACAATCCCAATGCAACAAAGGATTCCACCATAGTCACTTGATCAACTTTCGTGAATGATAGAGTTTTCCTTATGCTCACTGCATCCAAAAACTCATAATTAAGCTTTGCACTGATCTCCGACACTCTCAACACACTCTTACTGAATAAAATCAATGTCACACCAAACTGCACTTTCTCTTTTCTCTTATCGCTCTTCTTCTTTGCTCTTGTATATTTTCCATTACTAACTCATCTTGTATTTGTACCATCTTCAACTTTAAAACATATCCAAATTCGGCTATCTAAATTCAAATTCAAATTAGGTCAGTGCTAAAACATCCTAGGGTGGAATTAGAATGAGGGCAACCCAAAAACACGCTTCATAGGGACCCAAATATATCCAACACACATCATCATTTTTGAAAGTAGTATTTCACATAAGGCTGGCGACACCAGTGTAAAACACATAGAACTATTAAGCATGAACTTCCAAATGCCAAAATTAACTTCAATACAATCAGGGCAACTCAACTTTGGAACCACATGTCATAAGATTTCATCGAAGAGAAATCTAGACCAACAACATTTCTCTTGGACCTCAACCAGAAACATAGAAAACCACAGTTCACAATTGGTGAACACAACTTGCACTGTACAATGAACCAACAACCAGAAATATGTATATAACACCTTCTGAAAACCATGAACAACATATCTAAATCACACAAACATAAGAGAAAATACAGACCAAAACCTGGAGCAAACACAAAATATCTCTTTATTACAATTTTCTCGATATATTTGACATATACAACCAACAACACCTAGTAGATAACCAACTGATGGGTTGAAATCAATGACAACACCTTCCATTTTTCTATTCTTGAAAAAATCTGCCCCTTTTTCATTGATGGAAATACATGATGTGAAAAACCATCAAAGATAACATATAGGCTATGAACACACTTTTCCATTTCTCCCCCTTATAATATAATTTCATATAAGCTTCTTTTCTCAATCTTCCTTTCCTTTTTCACATGCTTCTTCTCCCCCTTTGACATCAATGGAAAAGGTAGATGAATAATTTACATTGATTTATCCTTTGACATGAAAAACAAAAATACTCGTAATGACAACACCTGATACTACCTGCTCCCCTTGAGAGGTAGCCACCAAAACATCAACCCAAAAGAAAGATAGACCCATAGATCCTCAAGACTGATGCATCTCCATATACATCTAGTTCAAGAAAGGAGGGGTAATAAACCCCCAACTTCTCCCAAAGATACTCAAAAGTATATTTAGGAGGAGCCTTCATGAAAATATCAACAACTTGATCCTTCGTCAAAACATACTCAAGATTTACTTCATTCTCCATGACCTTCTCCCTCAAGAAATGATATATGATAGATATATGCTTCGTCCTTGAGTGCATCACATGATTCTTTGAAATGTTAATTGCACTTAATTATCATAGAAAATAGAAATGGGATCATCATATACTACTGTGATATCTTTCAATGTCTATTTCATCCATAGAACTTGTGTACAACAAGAAGCAACAACAATATACTTTGCTTTAGTAGTAGACAAAGAGACTAAATCTTGCTTCTTAGTTGACCATGCCACCAATCTGCATCTAAGAAAGAATGCACCACCAATTGTACTTTTCCTGTCATCTACACATCCAACCCAATCTACATTTGTATAGGCGCTAAGTGTAAAATCAATATCTTTAGGATACCACAATCCATAATCTAAAGTGCCATTCAAATATTTGAAAATTATTTTAACAACAATAACATGTGTTTCCTTAGGGTCTTCTTGAAATCTAGCCACAAGATAGACAACATGCATGATATTTGATCTAGTAGCAATCAAATACAGTAGTTTTCCAATCATAGATCTATACTTGCTTTGATCAGTCTTAGGTGAATCATTAGCTTTTCCCAATTTTCATCCAGTCACCATAGGAGTACTTACTGGTTTTGAACCATCCATCCCAAACTTCTTCAACATTTCTCCCACATACTTAGACCATGAAATGAAAATTACCTTCTCTATTTGATTAATTTGTAGTCCAAGAAAGAAATTCATCTCCCCAACATAGACATTTCAAATTATTTATGCATTTCTTCCACAAACCTCTTGCACATATTTTCATTTCCTCCAAAGATAATGTCATCAACATACACTACTACAATCAAGATTCTATCATTTTCAATATTAAACTATAAATTACTATGTATTGTACCTTTGTTAAAGCCTTTTTGAATAAAATACTTATCTAACCTCGCATACCATGCTCTAGGATCTTGCTTCAACCCAAATAAATCTTTCTTCAATCTACACACCATATTTGGTTGATCTATTAACTGAAATCCTTCCAGTTGTTCCATATAAAATTCCTCTTCTAGTTCACCATTCAAAAATGTGGACTTGACATCCATCTAATAGACCTTAAAATCTTTATGAGCCAAAAATTCTAAGAAAATCCTTATAGCTTCTATTCTTGCTACTAGACCAAAATTTTCCGAAAAATCTATTCCTTCTACTTGTGAGTATCCTTTACACACAAGCCTCACTTTGTTTCTAACAACTCCATTTTCATTCAACTTATTTTTGAATAGCCATTTTGATCCAATGATGTTTTTGTCTGTTGTTCTTGGGACCAATTCCAAATTTTGATTCTTCCCAATGTGCATAAGTTCCTCTTTCATTGCTTCCTTCCAATGTTCATCTTTACAAGCTTCACATAAAGTCTTCGGTTCACTCTTAGAAAGTAAACATAGATTCACTTGAGTATCAGCTCTGCTTTTGATCAACACACCTTTTGTCTTGTCTCCAATAATATCTCTTTCTGAATTATTCTTCTGTACATACTTTGGTGTCTTAGGGGACATTGCTAGAGCATCCTCTTCTATTTCATTCTATTCATCCAACTTTCCTTGCTCATATTTTTCCTATTCTTCCACAATTTATTCTATTCTTACACAATCATGCTCATTAGATACATATCTGTCAATGTCAATAGGATTCTTCATTGTCTCATCAACCTTCACATTCGATCTCTCTACAATATTTCTTAGTCTTTTATTGAAACATCTGTATGCCTTGCTATTAGTAGAATATCCAAGAAAAATTCCTTCATCACTTCTTGCATCAAACTTACACAAAGTTTCCTCATCTCTTCTAATATAGCATTTGCTTCCAAATACTTTGAAATATTTAACAATATAAATTCTTCCATGCAATAGCTCATAGGGAGTCTTCGTACTATTTGCTCTTTCTTGAACTTGATTGAATACATAAACATAAGTGTGAATAGCTTCTTTCTAGTAGACTTCCGGTAAACCAACCCTAGTAATCATTGATCTATCAACCTCTTGAACTATTATGATTTTCCTTTCAACAACTCCATTCAACTGGGAAGTTCTTGGTGCAGATAACTATCTCTTTATTCCATGCACTTCACAAAAAAATTTAAACTTATTGGAGGTGAATTATCCACCTCTGTCATACCTTAAGCATTTTATATTCAAATTCATTTCATTTTCAACCATAGCTTTGAATGCCTTGAATCTATCTAATACATCTAATTTCTCTCTAAGAAATATAACCCATGTATATCTAGAATAATCATCAATTAAAATCATAAAGTACCTTTCACTACGTAGACTTCTTACTATTGTAGGACCAAAAATATCTATATGAACTAAATCCAGTAGTCCAGTAGTGGACTATTCCTTTGATCTATATGATTTCTTGCTTTCTTTTCAAATTGACAATTCTTGCAAATAGCATTAACAAGATTTGTAATTCTCAGTAAATCTCTCATGGCTTGAACAACACTAATCCTTTCCAATTTGTCAAAATTCATGTGATACATTCATTGATGCCATAACCAACTATCATTAATCTAAGTCATAAAAAATAGTCCATCAACACCCTTAAGTTGATAGATATTCCCTTCAAATTTCTTTCCTATAGCAATCAATGTTCCAGATCCTTTTTTCAGATCTCACATCTCTCATCCTTAAACACAAGATCATATCCTTTTCTACACATCTAATTAACACTCAAAAAATTATGCCTTAAACCCTTAACATAGTAGACATCATTAGTATGATGCTTGCCATCAAAACTTACTGAACCTATCCCACATATTTTAGCACCAATATCATCTCCAAACATAACCAAGCCTCCATCATATTTTTCAATCTTAATGAACTTACACTTATCACCAGTCATGTGATATGAACAACCACTGTCAACTAATCAAAAATTCTTTTCTTGTTTAGGATGCAGGGCAGAGATAACCGTACCTTTATTTTTCTCCTTCTTTGGAGGGCTTTCTTTTACCTATCTTAAAGAATTAGTAGAAGTAGGTTCATCCTTAATTGCCAAGAACATGCATTCATTTTCATTAGGATCTTCATATTTTGAATCCTCATCAAATATACTAGCGTTCTCATTCACATAATAAGCTATGTTAATCTTCTTCCCTTTCTTTTCTTTCTCATATATATTTTTATTTCTTTTAGCTCTTTTCGGACACTTGGAAACATAATGACCAATTTATCCATAACTAAAGCATTTAAAGGGAAACTTACCTTCATAATTTCTAGAGCCTTTCCTCATTCTTCTTACAAAGTTATCTTGTATTCCATCAAAATTTTCTTCATTTAGATCTTCAACCTTTGTAGCTTTAAAAATAATCTTTGATTTGCACCCATTCCTTAGACTCGACTTCCTCATCTCATAAGATGTCAAAAATCCCAATAGTAGATCTTTAGTACAAGTATTATAATCTATATTGTACTCAATAACACTCACCTTCTCACTATAAGCATCAAAAAGAGTTTTGAGAATTTTCTTTACAATCCTGGTTTCATCTATAGTAGCACCAAGTCCTCTCATTCCAGCCACTATCTCATCCAATCTCTATACATAAGCTTTAATATTCCCATCTTTAGACATATGTAGAAGATCAAACTATGCTTCCAAGTTATGTAATTTTGCCTCTTTAACTCTTTCATCACCATCATGCACTCTTTCCAAAGAATCCCAAACTTCCTTAGCCATTTTCAAATTCTAAACCTTAATCAACTTGAAATGTTCCAGACTATTCTTCAAGATGAACTTCGTCTTATTGTTCGATTCATGTGCTTTGATCTCTTCAAGTGTACTCAGATCATTAGCAGGAGGAGTGTAAGGATTTTTGTAAGCTTTCTCCACATCATATCCGCAATACTTCAGATATTCTTCCATCAATACTTTCTAGATACCATAGTTAGTTCCATCAAACCTCAGATAGTCAAAAACCATTTTTCCAGCCATCTTGAACCTTCCTCAAGTGGTTAAGCTCTTCACTAAGGAACCTTGTGCTTTGATACCAATTGTTGAATAAGACAACTAAGAGGGGGGTTGAATCAATTGTCATAGAATTAAACCTTTAATTCAATCACCAAAACTAATACTGCTTAAATTATTAATCATCAAAACCCAATGAAAAAATTCAAATCCAACACATAAACACAATAACACTAGATTTATGTGGAAAACCCAATGAGGGAAAAACCACGGTGAGGATTAACTCACACTATAAAGAATATCAAAACCGATTACAAAAAGGCTCACTTCCTGAAATAAGGACTCACTCTCCAAAACAAAGACTAGCTATCCAATAGGGGTACAACTTGAAGGGCTCACTACCACATAGATACAAAGATAACAAAGAAGACTTGTTACAAAGAGACTACAATCCCAATGCAACAAAGGATTCCACCAGTCACTTGATCAACTTGCATGAATGATAGAGTTCACCTTCTACTCACTGCATCCAAAAAATCAACATTAAGCTTCACATTGATCTCCCACACTCTCAACACACACTCTTACTAAATAGAATCAATGTCACACCAAATTGATCTTTCTCTTTTCTCTTATCAGTCTTCTTCTTCACTCTTGTATATTTTCTATTACTAACTCATCTTGTATTTATACCATCTTCAACTTTGAAACATATCCAAAGTTGGCAATCCAAATCCAAAATAAAATTAGGTTAGCGCCAAAACATCCTAGGGTGGAATTAGAATGAGGGCGAACCAAACAAATGCTTCATAGGGACCCAAATAGATCCAACATGCTTCATCATTCTTGAAAGTAGTATTTCACACAAGGTCAGCCACACTAGTGTAAAACACATAGAACCATTAGGCACAAACTTACAAATGCCAAATTTAACTTCAATACAATCAAGGCAACTCAACTTTAGAACCACACATCATAAGACTTCATCAAAGAGAAATTTGGACCAACAACATTTCTCCTGGACCTCAACCAAAAACATAGAAAACCATAGTTCACAATTGGTGAACACAACCTGCACTGCACAATGAACCAACAACCAAAAATATGAATATAACACCTTCTGACAACCATGAACAACATATCTAAACTGCACAACCACATGAGCAAATTCAAACCAAAACCTGGAGAAACCAAAAAACATCTCTTTATTACAATTTTCTCAATATCCTTGACATATATAGCCAACAACAACTAGTAGATAACTAGCTAACGGGTTGACATCAATGACAACACCTTCCATCTTTCCATTCTTGCAAGATATAATTTCTTCCTCAAGAAAATATTGTTCACTAAAGATTTGGCTTGATACATCTCGCCAAGCTTCTTCCATAGTTTATGTGCAAAGGTCTCTTCATGGACATTGATTAAAACATAGTCTACCAAGCAAAGTATGATTAGACCCTTGACTTTAAAATCCATAACATCATATTGAGAAGTCTGAGTAGGATCTACAAGAATTGAAACATTCTCATCAATAGCATCCCATAGATCTTTATCTATGAACATATCCTCAATCTTTAGCTTCCACATCTCAAAATTATTTCTATAAAATTTCTCCACCTCTATTCTCTCTGATGAACTTGCCATCTGAAAATTCCTGCAACGATATCACAAAGTGTCTTTTGCACAAGCTCCCACTCAAATATGGATTAGTTCAAAAAACCCAACAACCCACAACTATTAACTAAAGGTGATTAGTCTCTAATACCACTTGTAAGGAAGCTAAGGTAGTAGAACAACTACCTACACTAATCTTGAGAGTAGAATAATGTAAAAATTTATAGATCTTTCTAACAGTTATAGAAAATTTAACATAAATAAACATAAATATCATGCATACCACAACACTGTTTTACATGGGGAAAACCCTTTCAAAAGAAAAACCCCACACTCTAAAAGTTGCATAATATATTATTCAAAAGTTACAAAAATTATAATATACTTGCAGAGAAAGCTTCTCACATGAGTATCACCAACCAGAGATTTAAAGATAATATGACTACTATCAGACTCTCAGAATACATTATGGTCTACATTCATAGTACAATTCCCTCATAAAATAGGGTTACCTTCCAGGGTAACACAGGACAACAAAATATCTACCATTAGATCTAAAACCTAATAATGGACGGTCCAAATTTATAATATATCATTATTTAATGTATTTCAACCATTTAAGAGATTTTGTTAACATTCTCACACTTCACTCCCATGCTCCAAATGTATACATCTATCAATGTAACTAGGAAATATATATATTGTGAATGCTTGGGCTAGACTTGCTCAAACATGAACAAACAATCCAATGTTAGTCAATAAAAAAATCTAAACTAGCGTTCCCCATGAAATTCATTCAAACACAATGAACAAGAAACAAAGTAAGATGATTAAATGAAAGCTAATGAATCTAATTCAAATGCTCAAACCAACATCCCATGGCGGAATTAGCACTTCTTTGATGTGGAAAGAAGCCCTTTCCCAATTCCTTGACAAGCTTTGATGATGGATGTGTGATTCTTGATAAAAATTGCCAATAACCTAGCTATGGATGAAAAATGCTATGATAACTTGGATAAAAATGGATGAAATTGCATGAAATATGTAGTTAATAACTTTGCATGAAGTTGTGGATGATTGTGGATTCAAATGAGCATAGTGATCTTACATGGATTGTGGATGCCAAATCAAATAGAGAAGGCCTCTATTTATAATGGAGAAGAGTTGAAGAATAAGGAATAGGAAGAATGTGGGATTAAACTTGAACCAATGGCATTGTGCCACTTTTCAACATGCTAATGAAGGAGAGTAGAGCACATTTTGAATAATGTGCATGTTAAATGCAAGTAGGTGGAATTTGAAATTCAAAAGATGGTTTGTGCAAGAAGAGTTGCAAGAGGAGTTAATGCCAAGTTGGCTCAAGAAAAGGACATGTAAGAGCCTTTAATGCCATGTTGGAGGAAAATAGTCCTTTGGGAGGGAGATTTGAAATTAGTGGAATATTCCAAGGATATGCCATATTTGAATGAAAATTGAGGAATTAATAAATCAAATAAATTGATTTCCATGTGCAAGTTGCAAAAGCTAGAGGAATGGAGGATTAGTGTTAGGAGTTAATTTAATTAACTTAGATGGAATTAGTTCATTTGACATTTGATTTTTATGTTTAGATTTTATTTAAATAAAGTGAGAGGATATTGGAAGATTAGTAATTTAATTAAATAAATTTGATTTATTCAATTAAATGAAGAACATTAGATTTAATCAAATAAAGTTGATTTATTTAATTAAGAGAGGTGACTTTGGGATTTAATTAAATAAAGTCAATTTATTTAATTAATGGAGATGACTTTAGGATTTAATTAAATGAAGTTTATTTATTTAATTAACAACAAAAAATTATGAAATAACCTGATAAAGTATATTATCTGATGAAATGAGGAGATTTGATGAATTTAATTAAATAAAGATTATTCAATTAAATGGTTAGTGTGGACATGATTAAGGAAGAATTGGTGTTAGTGAATCAAGATCGACTGCATGATGTCAATTAGTATGAGAGGATATTGGAAGATTAGTAATTTAATTAAATAAATTTGGTTTATTCAATTAAATGAAGAGCATTAGATTTAATCAAATAAAGTTGATTTATTTAATTAAGAGAGATGACTTTATGATTTAATTAAATAAAATTGATTTATTTAATTAAACGAGATGACTTTAGGATTTAATTAAATAAAGTTGATTTATTTAATTAATGACATAAAATGATGAAATAACATGATAAAGTGTATTATTTGATTAAATGAGGAGATTTGATGAATTTAATTAAATAAAGATTATTCAATGAAATGGTTAGTATGGACATGATTAAGGAAGAAATGGGGTTAGTGAATTAGGATCGAGTGCATGATGTCGATCAGGATATTTTGAGTGTCTACATATATATATATATATTAAATACATCCCATCAACAATGAACCTTATATAATTGCAAGGTTGAGAAACATTATCCCAACAAATAGTATATATTGTAGTGTTGGAAAATGTACTCCTATACATTTTCACACTATGTTTGCATCCTATTAATTAACTGGACTTAATTAATCTTCTAATTGCCTAAATTATGCATTCCCCAATCTTCTTATTCCCTTTTTCCGAAAGGGAACTCGATATTAAACAAATGCTAACATTATTTTAAATACCTTGGAAATTGTGTGTCCTAGATTTATGTCCCAGAACCCATTCACTCAAGGGAGAATGGGTCCTCCTTAAGTGCCAAGATCCAAATTTTAATGTGTTTTTGGAAAAATTTTAAGGATTTAAATTTAAGTTTCAAATTTTGGCTTACGGAATTCAATTTTTGGGAAATTAGATAAAAGCCTATAAATACATAGTTATTTTATCAAAGACCAAATATTATTGTCAAGAGCATTGAAGAGAAAACTTATCAAGCATCTATAACAACATTCAAGATCAGATCATCATGCCAATATTCATGTGTGTTCATATTATGTTTTGGAGCTAACATTGTGATGTAGGTTTCAAGCATCAAATCAAGCTATCATTCAAGCCAAATCATGCAAGATACAATCCTTAGAGTGATGTGTTAGACTTTAGTCCTCTAAGGGCAACCATTAAGGGTTTGGTGAGTTGTGATATAGCATTGTTCATTCATCAATCCTTGTAATTTGTCATTATCTTTCATTATCAAGGTTTAATTACCAGATCAAGGTTTGACCAAGGCAAGCCCCTATTCACCCAAAAACAACCATTTTTCCATTTCTTTGTGTGTGTAGATTTGTAGGTGAAGAAGGATTGAAGATTGATCAAAAGTGCAATTTTACAAAGTTGTAAAAGTTGTCATCAAAGTTTTCAAGCCACGAAAACTATCCTACATAATTTATTTCCAACTTTTCAACAGTGGAATCCAGAGGAAACATGTGTGTAGATCCAGGATCAAAGGACTATGAAATCAAATTTTGGTTCCTTGTACAAAGACCCACTCACCCTAGGGAGAATCCATCTTGGCAGGACACTTAGCAACTACTTTTGGTGGCAAGTACACATCAGTCTTCCTTTCTCAGATCTACTGGAAAGTTGTTTTTTCTATTTGTACTATCCTTTATCTTTGTATTTTAAGTTTTACATCACATAATTGAGTGCATTAAGTATTTTATTTTCATCTCCCAAAAGTGCATTTCAGTCATTTTCTGTCATAAAGGAAAAATCAGAGATCCCTCATCCCATAGGGTTGACTCACCTAAGGGTTGAAAGTCAATTTTATCCTTGGGAGAGATATCATTTTTCCTAATGAAACTAAAATAAAAGTAGGTGTCTTAGATCTATATTCCATTTCAAAAATCATCACCATCATCACAATTACCTATTTTCTTTGTTTCAATCATTTATGTCATAAGAAAACAACAAATCCTCCTAATAGGGTTGACTCACCTCAAGGTTGAAAGTCAATCCTACATTTGGAAGATCTCTTTTCCTAATGAAATTAGAAGAAAGATAGGTGCATCACCTTCCTTTAATTCCATATTTTTACCCCACACCTCCAAAAAGCACCACCATATTTCTTTTTGTTTCATTTTGGTGAACCCAAAATTCTTGCACTATAAGCTTTCTAATTTGGACATCCTTCAAACCATAGATATAAGATTTTACATTAGTTTGCATTGCATCTCATTTAGGGTTTTCAAAATTGCATTAGTTTGTATTTCATTTAGGGTTTTAAAATTGCATTTTGCATTGTTTAAAATTTCAAAAATACAAAAAATTGTATTTATTTCACAGAGTAGTTTGCATTTTAGTGTTTTTCAGTCATTTGCATTAGAAAATTAAAAAAAAAATTGCATCTAGAAAGTTGTCATTTTGCTTGTTGTTTGTCATCAAAATTGCACTTACATTTCATCATAACTTTCTAGAAATTTGTAACTAAAAGTGTCTGTTTATTACAACTTGGTTTCCTATTACTAATACTTCAGTGAGATGTAGTTCGAGACTCATGGCATCCTGTGTTAGTACATACACTATGGATCTTGGGTTTTCTAACTCTTTCATGCTCATAGTGTTGACACTTGTCAACCCATTGGAATCCATACCTGAAATAACATTTCCTATGTATTATGTGGTCTCAAAACACACCCTAATACTATAAGACTTGGGGACCCAAGTAAAAACTAATGCTTATGGTAGGTGCTAGTTAGCAAAAAAAAAGATCACCACAAGTTAATGTTGAAAATAAATTCTTGGAGTAGTTCGTGATTCAAGTGTACCAAGTATTGGAAAGGAAAAAGTGTTAAAGTGTCAAAACAAGGTTTTGGTAAAGTGTTTTGGTCTAGAAGTAATGGTCTGGGAAATGTGGAGGTTGTGGTAAAATCTAGGATCTGGGAAAGTCTGGTAAAAAGTTGAAGTTGTCGAGTACCGGGTGACAATGTTAAGTTTTGAAGTTAAAAGTTTAAGTTTTCCCATGAGGTTTGAGAGGTCTGGTAACCCACCTCAAAGGAATAATTATGCGAGGATGTATTTTAAAGCGTGATATTTATGATTTGTTTGAAATAATGATATTAAATATGGTTTTGTTTTCATGAGAGTTTTATGAATGTTTTTTAAAAGGGATTTAATGTGTAGAATTTGTACTTGCAAGAGGAATAGATTGTGATGTAACATTCAGGTATGGATGGTCAGAAAAATTTGAATCACGAATAGAATCATATCTAGATCAGGTAGAATGTTTCAGGAGTTTATGCAAAGGAGGAGCTTGAGTTGTAGTAATATCAAAAATTCTAGTATTATGAATGAGGCAAAAGAATACTCCAACCTCTGGTGTGACTTGTTCTTGGGAGTTTTAAGCTTGAGGTAGAACAAAAATGTGGGAGGATAAAGCTGGTGGATGCAGTTCTCGTTATATTTTTCTATGTCCACCTGATTATTTCGTATATCTAGGAAGCTCCTACATTTTTTTTGAAAATTCTATTTTGATTCAAGTTACTATCTTGGCTTTATCACAATGATGAAGATATCGAAGGATATTAAAATGCTAGCAAAGGTTGGCCTTTGTTGACTTTGTCAACAATTCTCTTGCTAGTTGTCATATTCCATGTGCCTTGTGATTTGTCACTTGGATTCCCTCTCATGTGTTTGTCTAATCTCCCAAGTGTCTTTTTCTTATAAAAGGCAAGGCGATGTTTCATTTTAAGTTAAATTCAATATTTGTGGATGTCGAAGAACCAAATATTCTTTAATTTTTGTTCTATTTCCTATTTTTTTCCATTCTAGATTAAAAACTTGTATGCACATAGAAGCTAATCAATATCAGTGCCAATTTAAAAGCTATCTCCTAATATGAAATCCTATGTAGTTGATTGTTTGTTCTTGCTGGACAAGACTGTGTGTTACATCATCTAAGGGTGCATACAAAATCTATCTGGTGTCAAATAACCCCCCTCTCTTTAAAATCTTGCATCATTATATGCTTAGCTATGAAGCAATCTAGTGATGTATAGAATTGTTTGCTCTAATTTGGTTAATTCTTGAGGCATGTGTGGATAATACCTAGGAGAATATTTACTTTTTCAGTACTTTTGATGCTTTATTAGAATAGATGTTTAAATCTCAAAAAAAAATCCAAAAAAAAGAGGTGAATGAATGAATTTTTTTTTTGCAAATCTTTTGATGCCATGATATTGCTGAATGCTTAAAGCTAAATTTACTTAGTGAAAGAAAGTTATTTTGAATTCATGAAATATTGTTACAAATCTACCGATTTCATGAAATTGTTGAATGAGCAGACCGAGATTATCCTTACCTATCCCTATGATTCCTTTGAGAACTTGAAAAAATCATTTAACCCTCATGATTAACAAAATTGTTACAATGAACCCTGATGTGAACATGGTATGGTCAAGACCTGACATAAACAAGCCTTGGGAGTAAGCTGAGTGAGCCTAAGATTTAGGTTTGTCCTAGTGAAATCTTTCAAGTAAAGATAGGTTCCTATGGTCTATCTATGAGGATTTATCTGCACTATTGGTGTGCGATTGACATCATGATCAATATGAATTGGCGCTAGAAGGAGGACCATCTCTATGTTTTATCTAGAATTGGTATTGTTACTCTAGTTTCGGGTTTGAAAGTTGCTTGTGAGGTGAAAGTCTAAACATGTTGGTAATGGAAAGTAAAATGGACATTGATAAGCTCTAAAAATCCTTAATCAGAGGCTTTATCCTTTGAGTTTGTTCACCTTTGGTAGGGTCACCGAGTGTATAATTCATGATACAACTGATCATTGTGAAGTTGATTGTGATTTTTTTTAACTAGGGTGAGTCTGGTTACTCACAATGTGATTTTGTTAATGAAAGGGTCTTTAACTACTAGAAGAATAAAACCATTAAAGGAAGGAAGTTTGAATTCTAAAAAGATGCCTAACCCTAGAAAATTTGAGAATACTAGAAATTAATTGCTAAATCTAATAGATTTATTAATTGTAACTTTCATGAGGAAATTCTTGAAGTTTTGTAGGAAATAAGGCAAGTACATCAAGATTTGGAAAAAAAATGTCTAAAAAGTGAAATTAAAGGTGATGAGTAGTCAATATTCTCACATGTGTATGGTGACAATGAAAGCGAAGAGCAAGAAAAACAAGTGCGAGATGCGTGCTTTTCGTTCCTAACTGAAAATCCATGAGTTAAAAGGGAAGAAATTCTTGATTACATGTAGAATAAAAAATATCAAGTTTTTACCTTTTCTCTCTTTGATAATGTAAATTGTGCTATTTCTTGGTCTAATGAAGTGAATAGTGTTACTAAGAGTGAAGATAGGGCCAAGGAATTGGAAAATATTGGAGAGGAAGAAAGTCAAGAAATGAGTGCAGTCATTCATGGAGCAGAACAAAGCAAAGAAGAAAACTATGAACTAGGACTGGAAGAAGGTAGAGTATGGGGAAGCCAAAAAAGGTGTGTGCAATCAACATTTAATGAGGTCATTTCCATACATATTAGCCAATTTTTTGGTAAGTACACATTTGAATTTACATTTTTTAAACACAAGATAGTTAAGATAATTCATTGTTACAATAGGATATTTGAAATGTATTCAAGTGAATTTAAAGACAAGGTTGTTCTGATTTGTACAAAGAATACTATGAGGATAGTAATAGAGGTTAGGGTAAATTGCTTAGTTAGGGTTAATCATTTGCTTATGGTTAATTTTAGTTAGTTAGGTAAGTTTTCTTTATAGGTTTTTTTTCTTTCTTTCTTTCTGATTTGTTCTCAAGATTAATGATTTCTTCTTAACTTAAAGCACACATGAGAGTGAATTAAAATTTTATTAAAACATTGCATTGTGAATTGAAAAAATAATAAAACCATGAATAGTAAATACACACTTAAATTCAAAAAACAATATATATTTATATATATATGTTTATATTTCATATATACATGAAAATACAAAATTTCTTGCTATAAAAGGGGAAAAAAGTACAAAAAAGGGGAAAAAAAAGGAGTTAAGCTTAAGGCAGTAGGGTGGCTAATTAGTCAATCTGGGATGCTTCCTCCATAAGGGAAATGTATCCCAAGTAAGTGTTGTCACTATGAGCATCAAGGTAAGGGGTATGGAGATCAATAAAGAAAGGCCAGATGGGAACTAATTCTCCTCATTCCAAAAATAGAGGGATATCATCAGTAGAGGGAATTCCAATGGCTGGATGTGCAATAGAAAGGACGTAGTCCAAGTTCCCCAAAAAATTAGGTCACACTATCATATTCATAGTTGTGTGAACTTCAACAACATAAAGCCCAAGGTCCACTAGCAAGGCTACAAATAGTGAATCCAAGTCTAAATTCAACCTATAATACACTCTGGATTCCACATAAGTTTCCTCGAGCAACAAGCACAAATTTGGTGTAGTGAATTAGGGAGTCTGAAGAAAGAAAACCTTATTCAGCCTCTAGGTAGTAATTCAACCCAAGAAGCCATTCTGGTAGCAAATACAAGTTAGGAAGATGGGAGTATCCATGGCTTGGAACAAAGAAAGCACAAGCAGAGAGAAAAAGAAAGAACAATTGAAAGAAGCAAAAAAAAATATAAAGAATTTGGAAGAGAAATGTGGAATTTATAGAAAAATGTGAGAAATTTGCAGTACATAGTTGCTTGGATTGAAGTATTGGAAAATGTAAGTCGAGGTGGCAACATGACAATTTTCTCTAGTCTAATGTTAAATCAAATTAATTATCACAAATTTTGCTTCAAAGTTTGTGAGTACAAAGATCGTGAATCGAGTAAATTAAATATTTCAAAATCTAATGGTGGTCATTTTAGTGTATTTTATCGAGCCATATTAATCATGAAGGTGTACATGTGTACATTACAGAAAGGAAAATCAAGCTGGTAAGGTGGCACACGTCAGCACCTAGGAAATTAAAGAAAATAATATGTGTGTTAATATGTATGAATTAAATGCAAAGTATGATGGTAAAAATTAAACATAATTATGACAAATCTGATGCATTAATGTTAGCGAAACACCGTCAAACTAGAGTTGCTAGCCAATTGTATTTTAGCTGTTGCCATAAAATTAAAATGAAAGGGTGGTAATCAGTGTTTCTATTTTTAGAATTAATTTGGTGATGGAACTACTTGCTGCTAAATTTTAACTTATGCATAATTTTTTGCTTGACAAATAGTGAGTTGTAGTTAGCTGGAATTTGGCATAAGGATGGTAAAGTTTAGCCGAAAAGTCACACCTACAGGGAATAATTAAATGAGGTTTTTGGGAATTGGTGAAATGATGAAGGGATTTGCATTGAATGAAAAATCAAAAGGTAACATTCGCTACCACTATAATTCCCAACCTAATAGTGGGCTTTATGTCCTCCAAGTTGAAGCAAATGAGCTTATAAAGAAATATCAAAAAGAAAAAATGGATATCAAAGAAATATCAAAAGAGAAAATAAATTCAACTCTTTAGGCTATCCAAATATCTCTACTGGGGCTATGGATGCCTGATTGGTAACAAGGCTCTATCCAAGGTTGGATTTGGAGGATTACTAAATTATGCAGTTCAATGTTGATTAACTATTTTTCTCACCAAGTTCTAAAAAGTGAAATTAATTAAATCACACATTGATACTTTCCAGATCACTTTTATCATCTTTATTATGGAATTTAGGTAAAGGTAAGGAGCTATTGTTGGAAAATATGTATAAGATAATTTATAGTAGGTGATTTGATCCTGAATTTCTTTTAAATTTGGTTTTATTGGTTGCAAGTTGTTGTGTGGTCTCACAAAATGCCCCAATATTGTAAGACATGGGGACCCAAGAAAAAAATAACGCATATGACAGGTGCTAGTTAACAAAAAAAAGATTACCGAAAGTTAAAGTTGAAAATAAATTCTTGGAGTAGTTTATGATTCAAGTGTACTGGGTATTGGGTATCAGAAGGTCAGAAGTGTTGAAGTGTCAAAAAAAGGTTTTGGTAAAGTGTTCCAGTCTGGGAGTAATGGTTTGATAAATGTGGAGGTTGTGGTAAAATCCAAGATCTAGGAAAGTCTATTTTGGTAAGAAGTTGAAGTTGTCGAGTACCAGGTAACAATGTTTAGTTTTGAAGGTAAATGTTTAAGTTTTCCCAAGAGGTTCGAGAGGTCTGATAACTCACCTAAAAGGAATAATTACGTGAGGATGTATTTTAAAGCATGATATTAAAGATGACTTTTTTTCATGAGAGTTTTATGAATGTTTTTTAAAAGGGATTTAATGTGTGGAATTTGTACTTGCAAGAGGAACAGATTGTGATGCAACATTTGGGTATGGATGGTTAGGAAAATTTGGATCTTGAGTAGAATCATATCTAGATCAGGTAGAACATTCCAGGAGTTTATGCAAAGGAGGAGCTTGAGTTGTAGTAATATCGAGAATTTTGGTATTACAAATGAGGTGAAAGAATGTGACAACCTCTAGTGTGACCTATTCTTGGGAGTTTTAAGCTTGAGGCAGAACCAAAATGTGGGAGCATAAAGCTTGTGGATGCAAATCTCCTTATATTTTTCTATGTCCTCCTGATCATTCTGTATATCTGGGAATCCCCTACATTTTATTTGACAAATCTATTTAGATTCAAGTTACTATCTTGGCTATATCGCAAAGATGAAGATCCCAAAGGATATTAACATGATAATGAAGGTTGACCTTTGTTGACTTCATCACCAATTCTCCCGCCAGTTGTCATATTCCACATGCTTTATTGTGATTCATCCCTTGGATTCCCTATCATGTATTTTTCTAATCTCCCAATTGTACTGTTGTTATAAAAAGCCGAGAGATGTTTCATTTTAAGTTAAGTTCAAAATTTGTGGATGTTGGAGAACCAAAAATTCTTTAAGTTTTGTTATTTTTCCTATATTTTGTTCCATTCTAGATTAAAAACTTGTATGCACATAGAAGCTAATCAATACAGAGCCAATTGAAAAGCTATCTCCTGATATGAAATCTTACATAGCTAATTGTTTGTTCTTGCTAGACAAGATTGTGTGCTACGTCATTTAAGGGTGCATATAGAACCTATCCAGTGTCAAATAATCCCCCTCTCTTCAAAAGATCACATCATTATGTGCCTAGTTGTGAAGCAATTTGGTGATGTATGGAATGGTTTGCTCTGATTTGGTTAATTCTTGAGGTATGCATGGATAATACCTGGGAGAAAATTTAATTTTTTAGTACTTTTGATTCTTTATTAGAATAGATGTTTAAATATCATAAAATGTTACAAAAAAAATAGATGAATGAATGGAAATTTTATTGTAAATCTGTTGATGCCATGATATTGTTGAATGCTTAAAGAAAAATTTACTTAAGTGAAAACAAGTTATTTTGAATTCATGAAATGCTGCTACAAATCTATCAATTTCATGAAATTGTTGAATGACCAGACTGAGATTATCTTTACCTATCCCTATGATTCATTTGAGAACCCGAAAAAATTGTTTACCCCTCATGATTAATAGCATTATCACAATGAACCTTGAAATGAACCTAGTATGGCTAAGACATGACATAAATGAGCCTTGGGATTAAGCTGAGTGATTCTAAGATTTAGTTTTGTCCTAGTACAATCTTTCAAGTAAAGATAGGTTCTTGCAGTCTATCTATGAGGATTTATCTGCACTATTGGTGTGTGAATGACATTGTGATCAACACTATGGCCTCCAATCCTATTGATGTTAAAACCATTGTTTCTCATGTTCCTTAAGAAAACTTGCAAAAATGGATATAGCATTAGAAAAACTTTAAAAGATGTTGATTGGGTTAGATGTGCAGATGACAAGAAAAGTACAAGTGGTGGTGATTTCTTTCTTGGAAGTAGGTTAGTTTCATGGTTATGTAAGAAGCAGGGTTCAATTTCATTATCTACTATAGAAGTGGAATATAATATAGCAGCATCATGTTGTACATAGGTGTTGTGGATGAAGCAAACATTGAAGGATATCAGAGTTTCATATGATGAACCTATTTTTATCATGTGTGACAATACAAGTGCAATCAATATTTCAAAGAATTTGATAATTAATTCAAGAATAAAATATATCTCAATCTAGTATCATTTCTTGAGAGAGAGTTGTAGAGAATGAGGTGAAGTTGGAGTATATGCCTACTAAGGATTGAGTTGCTGATATTTTCACCAAGGCTCTTCCAAAAGATACTTTTGAGTATCTTTGGGAGAATTTAGGGTTATTGCACCTCCTTTCAACTAGATGCATAAGTGTGTGCATTTTTCTAGGAAGCATTTCAAGATACATTCTTGGTCCTGGACTGATGTTGAAATCTACCTCTTAGGAGGAGTAGGTAGTAGTGGTTGTTGAATAATGCAACAAGATGGAGAATATTGTTTGTCCCTAAGGGGGGGAGAAAAATAGTTTAATATAAAAAGGAAAGTGTAGAGGAGAGAAAATGATGATATGGCCCTTTTCCATTGATGTCAAAGGGGGAGAGAGTTAAAGTGGTTGAAATACCATAAGAGGAGAAAGAAAAACATGGAGAAAGTTGTTTGAAAAAACATAGTGCAAAAGTGAATATGGTTTGAAGACCATAGGGGGAGAGAGAATTTTTTAAAAATAGTACAATGTATGAGAGAGTATTGTCTAAGGAGCAAAGGAGGAGAGTGATCTAGAATGCAGGTGTTGCAGGAGAAGAAGTTTGTGAAGAGAGAAGATGAAGAGTAAAGAGTTTCCCTAGTTAGGGGGAAAATTTCTTAATGCAGTATTGATGTTGGTTGCTTTTGTTGCTCATGGTTTTTCAAATAGGTTTTACTATTGAAGTTGATGATTGAACTCCACAAAACCCAAAAATCACCTACAAGCAACTGATTTTCTATGAATTAATCTTAATGATTTTGAATTAATGGTTACAATGAATTTGCATGCTTACAAAAGCATGAAAAAGAAAACACTGGATGACGATTGTATAGGATTGTGACAAGTGTCTTAATCTCATGCAATAAGACAACTAGACCTATAATTAGCCCAATCTAATAATAAAAAAAGCACTCCTAAGTTTAGCTTAAGTGAACTAAAGTAATAAGGGACTTAATAGTTAATTAATGAATAATTAATTATCAAGTGATTATCTTGATTACTCTTGATAGGAAAAAACAAGGGTAAAGAATAAACTAGATTTAGCTCGGTTGAAGTGTCAATTTGGGGATTGTAAGCTCATGAAAGATTTTGTGGCTATATGCACAAGGGTTGCAAGTAGTGAGATGAGTGGGGATGAAATACAACTAAAGCACACAAAAGAGCACCTATAATAAAAATCCACTCTAACTTTCTTATTCTGCTTTTCTGATAGGAATTGCGACATGAACTGTGGCAAGAACTATTAACTGCTATAAAACTGTTAACTATGATAGGAACTATTAACAGTCTGTATAGTAACTGTGATAGGAACTATAACAGTTTGCACAATAATTGTGCCAGGAATAGTCTGCATAGTAATTGTGATAGGATGAATCTGCATAGTAACTACGATAGGAACTATAACAATCTACATAGTAACAATAGTTTATAATAATTCTAGCATATATGATTAGATTTTAAAATAATAGTGCAATAAAAAGAAAAAATGAAAGCTATTAGAGATCTTTAAATCATAAAAAACTAATAGAAAATAATGTGTAAATAAATTTAATCAAAGCATAAATGAAACACACATTACTCAAACAATAAAATTACAAAAATCACCAACATTCTGAGCAGTGGGCCTGCTTCCTCAGTCTGCCAAGTGATGTAATACAAAGTGGTGTTCTACATGCATTTTCTCATGCAAGAAGTTTTATTTATTTATAAAAATGATACAAAATTTTCCTTTTTATTCTCTTATGTTGTAATAATTTACAACATGCTAATTCACCCTCCTTTAGATCTATTGCATTTCCTTATAAGGCGTGAAACAAATTACAAGTTGTTTTACTATTCTCATGCCCTTCCTTTTATTTCTACATGTATATTTTTTGTGCTTTTCCATGCCACCTATTATATTTTTAGTAGACCTATTTTGTTGCATTTTCTCCTATTCTCTTGTTGTCTTTTATGGCACTATTGATGGCTTGTGGGTTGGAATAAAACCAACCATAAAAATAGGAGTTTGTTGTGCCATAAAAATAGCTATTTTTTTTTGCTTCATTCATCGTAAATTTATTATTTACAATAGTAAATAATACATGCTATTTCATGCCATATGAGTCACACAATAAATAATTATTTAAAATGAAATTAATAGCTGAAATTATTTTTTGTTGTACAAGTGTTAGGAAGTCTGTGTGTAAGTGATAGGCAGATCTACATCCATAGATCAAAATGTTGGAAGATTTATTTTCTTAACATAGGGGAGAGGGGCCTAAATTAGGGTGAGAGCCTATATTGGGGATGAAAGTAGTCCCATGTGGGTCCTATAGTAGAGCTAATTAATAGGAAAGTGTAAATCAGTTTTCACCCACAAAGTCAACAAGGGTGCATGAATCCCTGTACCATCAAAATTGTATTATAATTAGAGAATAGTTTTCCCATACAAAAATAGATATTCATAGTCTTACATGTCGGATAATATTCAAAACACATTTGACACCACAAACATACAAGCCATATTGCTTGTTACTTGCCTGCCACTTTAAAACATGTGTCCAAAATATAAAATTAGTATAACCCAAGCTCCCCTAGCTCCCCTATAATGTCACCACTTGCATTACATCACAGCCAACTTTAAGGCCATTGGGATTCCACGAGAAGAACTATGAGCCAAGAATGTCCCATCATTAAATCCAATCTAGCCAAACTGCCATCCCACTTTCCCACCAACACAACACTCAGATGAAAAGCAATCATTGATATGTGTCCCATTTGTCAAATCTAACCTCTCTACCACTGGTTCCTCCTCTTGTTTTTTCCACCTGCAACCACCAAAGCAATGGTGTTAAAGCCACCAAAATATCCTATCAAGCAAACAAGGATTGCACACCATTAATACATACAAACTCTACAATTGAAGGCATCCAATGAAGAATTCAAATTTGAAAATAAAAGGACATGAATTAAAGACTCCACACCAAACCAACATTGAACATATAAGGAGATTTTCAAATTCAAAAATGCATTACTCAATCTCTTGAAATTTTCATTTAGCACATCCCACTTTCATTTTCAGTTATACAATTTGCTCCAGAAATATGAAGAAAGTCTAGAGGAAGAAACAACAACATCCTAAGAAGCTACAAGTATTCTATTGCTACAAATTTTTTATGCCTATGAATGCAAATATGTTGTATGGGATGTCAATTTTTGTCACATTGAGCTGTAACTCAATATCTAGGGTTTCAACTTACAGTTTATATGAATGTCAAGTCATTCCAATTCAAGTTCAAGGTTTCACTAGTTTTCCTTTCCTCTATACTCGTCCATGCATGACATTTACCTTGCATTGTTTATTTCAATATATTGTGTTATTCATTGCACGATGTTTACTCTACACACTCCTTTTCATATTTGCTTCCTTATACGAAATATGAAATGGGTTTGATTGGTTTAAATGGTTTTTCATTACTATTAGACTTGTTTGATGAAATATGGAAAGGGTATGCCTAGTTTTCAGCCATGCACTTGTATTCATGTGTTCGTCATTACACAAACTTTAACTCTGCAATTTCCCTTTTACATTTGTTTGTTATTCCAAAATATGTAAATGGATACAATATATTTGCTTGTTACTAGGAAATATTCATAGGGCTTTAATGTTTATCATTTCGAGGGTTTCTGCTATGCAATTTCATTCATGTCTTCCTCATTGCACAAAGTTTATCTTTGCAATTTGCTTATAATATTCTTATGTTATTCTAAAATATGAAAATGGACGTATAACTAGTTTTCATTTCAAAGATATTCTGGCATGTTTATGTATTATTTTGTTCTTCCATGCACAATAGTTATGCCTACAAAATGATTTTTTCATTTGATTGTTACTACCAAACATGGAAAGGGTTTCACTAGTTCAAAATGACAGGGTTTTCTCTTTGAGAATGCACAAAATTTAACTCTACAAATTTCCTTGAATATTTATTTTTTATTCCCAAATATGAAAATGGATTCACTTGTTTTGATTCTGAAGTTATTCTGCCATGCAATTATATTATTCTATTCTTATATATGTATTTTTCTTTCCATACATATTTATACATATTATGCATGGAAGAAGAAAATAATACATAGACATATTTCCATATGTATATATTTCCATACATATATATGGTATGACTAGCTTTCATTTCAAAGATATTTTTCCATGCAATCATATTATTTTGTTCTTCCACTCACAATAGTTCTATCTATGAAATTAAATTTTTATTTCATTATTACTACCAAACATTTTTATGGTTTCACTGGTTCACAATTACAGGGTTTTATACCATGCACTTGTAGTCCTCTCTTTGACAATGCACAAACTAACTCTGCAATTTTCCTT
Organism: Sequoia sempervirens; assembly: GCA_007258455.2. Classification (NCBI taxonomy): domain Eukaryota; kingdom Viridiplantae; phylum Streptophyta; class Pinopsida; order Cupressales; family Cupressaceae; genus Sequoia; species Sequoia sempervirens. Next base: position 21,683,355 of record VDFB02058242.1, on the reverse strand, counting down.
TAATATTTGTTTGTTATTCCTAATATGAAAATAGATTCACTTGTTTTCATTTCGAAGATATTCTACCATGTAATTATATTATTCTATTCCTATATATGTATTTTTCTATATATATGTATATATATTGTGCATGGAAGAACAAAATAATGCATATATATATATATATATTGGGCATGGAAGAAGAAAATAATACATAGAAATATTTCCATACATATACATACATATACATACATACATGCATACATGCATACATACATACATGCATGCATGCATGCATACATACATACATACATACATACATACATACATACATATATACATACATACATACATATATATTCATATATGTATATATGTAATTGTTTATATGATTGTTACTACAATTTTTTTTTATATATTTATGTTCGACTCTCCACATTTCATTGTTCGCCTCTACACTCAAGAAAGCTTCCTTTCTCTTTCAGTTGAGGTTTTCTACCTCACTATGCCTATACCATTGTATTTCATTTTGACAATGTTTAACCGATGTTTGTTCATGTCTCACTAAACAAATATGCTCTAAGTCATTTCAATTCAAATAATAAAATTGAGCAAAATATCAACATGCACACTAAATCCAATTGCATTACAAACTATTCATAAAAACCAAGCAAAATAAAGACAATAAAAACAAACTGTTCATGCACAATAAAGACAATTGCATTACAAACATTTCATAAAAACCAGAGCATTGAATTACAAAATGTCAAGATGCATATTAAATAAATGCAAACTGTTCATGTATCATTGTGACTTAAATAGTGTTCAATTTTTGTTTTTTTTAAACTACAAACATTTTTTTTACCATATGCAGGTGAAATCTAAAGGTAAAATGAGGTTGAAACCAAAAACCAAGACTGCAAAGATGTCTCATACACAGAAAGACATTGTAACAGTCCCCAATGTGCAACAACCAGTTGCAGAAGTAAACACAAATCCTGAAACTATTGAGGTTGTCTAGGAGGTTGCTGCACCACCAATCAAGTGAGCAATAGCATCAAAGGAAAGGGAATGGTCATCACAAAACATGGACATGGCACTGGAGGATGTTGAAACAAATGAGATGTCAATGAGAGCTGCTACAAAGAAGTGGAAAATCCCAACTACAACAGTTAGCAATTGGTTAGGTGGCTTGAGCACTACTTCAAAGAAGGGTCCACCAAAAATCCTGATAGAAGAGGAGGAGGGTCTAATTGTGAAGTGTTCCATAGATATGGTAGATATTGGCCATGAGCTTGAGATTATGAATCTCAAGCAAGAGGTTCCTCATATATGCCAGACTAGATCCAACCCTTTCATAGAGGGGATGCCTAGAAAATTATGGTGGATTGGATTCAAGAGGCGCCATCTAGAATTGACCTTGCACATAGCTAAAGTTTTTGACAAAGATAGGGCGGTAAACCTTAGAATCAAAATAGTAGCTAAATTTTTTAGAACACTAACAATAGCATATGAAAGTACCCCATACGGTCCTGAAAAAATTTGGAATTGTGATGAAATGAGCATTCAAGTTGGAAGAAATGGAACTATGAGGGTCTTGGCATGACGAGGCAGCAAGAATGTCTCCTACATCATTCCAAAAAGTAGAGAATGGATAACAATTCTATGTTGTGTTAATGCATTTGGCCAAACCATACCTAGTTTCTATCTATTCAAGGGCAGTATAGAAATAGAGAATTACATTGTGAACTGTGAACCACACGCAACTATGACAACCCAAGCACATGCTTGGATGACAAAGGAGATTTTCTTTGACTAACTGGAACATTTCTGTGTGTGGGTTCCTGGGGGTGTGTCACCTACTAATAGGCACCTGCTTACTTTTGATGACCATGGAAGTCATGTTGCATTGTCAATTATCCAAGAGGCAAGGAGGTTAGGCATTGACCTCCTTACACTTCCTACTCATACTTATCATGTGCTATAGCCTTTGGATGTTAGCGTGTTTGTATCATTCAAGCAATATTTAAAATCATAATGAGAAGATTTTCTCACTAGATTCCCCAATATTGATATCAGAAGGGCAGAATTGGTGGAGTTAGGAAGCAAGGCACTGAGAAGAGCCATGACTCCAGCCAACATAAAAGTTGGATTTAACAGGATGGGGATATGGCCCCTCAATTATGATGAACTCATGGGCGACATGCATCCTAGTGAGACGTATGAGATTGTTGACACCGGCGATGCTTCTCTAGTGTAGAACATCCTTAGTCTTTTGAGACTTGATGTTTCAACAGATGAAATTTCATAAAAATTGCAGACTCCAATGGATACTCAAGTACATGAAGGTGCAGAGCAACAACTTGAGGACATGGATAGCCAACCCACACAAGAGGACATGGAGAATCTCACATTCCCATCTCCGACACCCACACCTCCAAAAGAAACAATGCACTATTATGTAGATGGTAGCAACGAAAGCCAGGGTACACCAGACCGGGTGGATTTTACTGGCTCCCAAGTCAATGAAACAATTCAAACCCAAAGTGGTTCTAGAATTAGTAACTTCCTTAAGCTACCAACTCACAGAGTGAATGGAAGAACACAAAGTCTATTGGTAGTGCTCTTCGGGTGAGCCAACAGTCTTAGTTGTTGACTGCTGACAGTTATATCACTCTCATAATGGAGTGGGAATGAAGAAAAGAAAAACTAGAAGAATTAAAAATTAGAAAGAGGCAAAAAACCAAGGACAAAAAGGCAACACATATTCTAGCCTTGGAGCATAAGGAACAAAAGAAAATTGAGCGCAAGGAAAGAGAGCAACTGAAACAGTTGCAAAGAAACGAAAAAAGAGCAAAAGAAGGAACAAGCGAGGATACAAAAATAATAAGAGAAGAAGGGAGATCGAGGCTTCCCGTACAAAATTGATGCAAGATAGACGCTTAAACAGTCTTGCAACTCCCTTATCTGATAACCATAGTTACTTTTGAGATATAACCAATAATAGTATCCCTCTAATTTTTGTAGGCAATGTGTGTTTCAATCCCATCTCATCTCAAGTTAGCTGCACTCAATTTCTAATTGGCCAGACTTCTTCACCACTAACGCCTTCAAATATAAGTTGCACATAACTAACAAATGCAAATGCAAATCAATTTATGGAAAGTATAAATGCAACAACAAGAGATGAGAACACATCTCTAGATATGTTCCTTGGAGCATTCGATTGAGGTTGGGAGGGACCAATTGAAATGGTGCCTTATATCTTGTTTTTTTTTTGGGTTGTAGTTGGGGATGCCATTTTCATTGTGTGGCATCTGTTTATTAATGTGAACTAAATATATTTATTATTTTCAAGTAAATCTATTTATTAATGTGATATGAGTACCCTGGTTGACTTTGTGGGTAAAAACTGTTTTACAATTGCATATTAAGGCACTCTAGTGTTGGGCCCATTGATGACTATGTCAATACCTTTTTATGGTTGTCTTATAATCTACATTTCATAAAATATATTGTATGCAAATATTTTGTTTCAATTTTGTTTACCACAATTGCTATGTTTATAATATCTATTCTACATTTGTGAAAAGATATTCTATGCAAATAATCTATTTCAATTTTGTTTACAATAATTACTATGCTTATAATATCTATTCTACATTTGTGAAAAAATATTCAATGTTGATAATCTTATACAACATTTCATACAGTACAATCTATGCTGATAATTTAACATTTGAAATTGCATGTGAATACATTTCATATACTCATTAAAAAGTTCTAGTAGACATGTCTAAAATCCACAACACTTCATAACAAAATACTTGATATAATCTATTCTTTTGTATATTAGTAGCTCAATTGAAATTTACTTTTAGCCTATACCTCTACAAAAGATAACATGTATGTATGCCTTATCTTAAGTTTATTTGTTTTGGTACATACAATTCACTCTTTTTTGTGAATGGTAGAGATGGATGTGACCTATTTGACCTAAATGATTGTAGCTATCCCATATTATTATGTTCATCATTGCACAAACATTAAATATACAATTTGGTTATAACATTTGTTTTTTATCCCAAAATATGAAAATGGTTTGACTTGTTTTCATTTTGAGGATATATATATTGCTTATATGTGCATACATATGTACATATATATGTATGTGCATAAGGATGTACATATGTATCTATGTGCATACATATTTAGATACACGTATGTCTATGCCAATACGTATGTACATATATATCTATGTGCATATGAATGCACATGTATGTATATGTCAATATGTATGTACATATATATAAATGTGTGTGCACATGTATATATATATATGTAAGTACATATATATCAATGTGTATCTACATGTATATATATGTATCTACATAAATATCAAAGTGTATCTACATGTAGATGTATGTACAATGCAATTGAACAATGTATATATGTATCTACATATATATCAATGTGTATCTACATGTGTATATATGTAAAACCCCGTCCCACAAACTAGAGGATGATGCAACACTGCGGAAGCACAACTAATTTTTTTCTTAAAAGGTAAAACAAGACGAGTAAAGTATCCTACTTTAACCACATACATCCTCTAGGCTATGCAACACATCTACATATGATCACCATTACTTATAAAATTTAAACCAACCATAGCATATGAATATTAAACTCAAGATACAACATACAACAAAGCATTAAATCATTGCAAGATAAATCTAACACATAGAAATGTATTGAACATATTTCCACAGATACAACACCACATAACATTCCATACACCATTAAATCCAATAATGAATAGATCATAAATATTATTACAATTACATCACAAAGGTTCACCTCGATACAAATGAGGTACTACAATTATACATAATGATCCACAATTACAATGAAGAAAGGGAAGAACAACTCCAAAGAACCACATGAGCTCCCTGAACAAGAAGATCCCACCATAACGAACATGAAGAGAAACTCAACAATGTAAGGTGCATGCCGCCCAACCATATGGTACCTGTAGGCCCAACCCCTGTGCTAGGAGATAGTAAAAGGTAACCAAGAAAATCCTACTACCACTAGTACAAAAACAATAATATATGACAAAATAAACTACTAAAAATTGCATATATATGACTAATTTTGATCACATGACCATTAGTAGTTTATTGCCGGTCATTTATAACGTGACCAAATTTATGACTAAACTATTTTAGTCATTTATCTAGTCATTGATTTAGTCATTGATTTGGTCATTGATTTGGTCATTTATTTAGTCATTTATTTAGTCATATATTTTAGTAATTAATTTTAGTCATGTGACTATTTTAGTGGTTTATTTGTAGTCATTTATAACACCACCAAATTTATGACTAAACTATTTTAGTCATTTATTTAGGCATTGATTTGGTCATTGATTTAGTCATTAATTTAGTCATTTATTTAGTCATGGTAGTGATTTGTTTAGTCATATATTTAGTGATTAATTTAGTCATTATTTTGATTGTTGTTAACTGGTCATTTATTTAGTCATGGTAGTCATTTATTTAGTCATATATTTAGTCATTACTTTAATCATTAATTTAGTCATATATTTAGTCATGTAAGTCATTACTTTAGTCATTACAAATCAAATATAACTTAATTAATCCTCACAAATTAATGCACATAAACTTCAAGTATCATAAATATTCAAATGTTGAAGAAGCACCATGAAATGTAGACTAAAATTCTTGAACAAATATGATTGATCAAACACAAACACAAACAACATAGTATTTATGAGTGGAGAAAAAACCACTCTAAAAATTTACTTTATTAAACCTGATTGGCAAATCAAAATTTCATTGGTTACATTCAATGTCTCAGTGACACTGTACAACTTACTGACACTATATAAAAAAAGTACTCCTATTTTCATATACTTATATTGTTTTCCCCTTCCTTAACTGCAGTCATTTTGGAAGGGCAGGGACCTCCTATAGGGGCTCGACCCATTTAATCCCCTTGCAAATCCACAACTTTCCTGCCGCTATTGGTTTTGTCTCCTCCAAACTCTCTTGCTGGTATTCACCTTTTACTTCTCCAAGTTGGAGCTGCAACTTGAAAATAAGGTTTCAAAATTTGCACGTCAAAAACATATTTGGAAGTAGATTTTTATCAGATATTGTAGTAAATATAGGAAGAAACAAAAGAAATTATGCATTTGTTCAAATGAGTAAATATAGTGTAATGTGTTAATTGTTTTTTCTTTACATCATTTAGGAACTAAAGCATAAAAAATTACATAGAGAGGATTTGAAGCAGCAAACCTCAAACTATAACAAAATCCAATCAAAAGTTGTTGCCATGTTTGAAAGGACTATTTCTTTTGCATTGGGATTCCCACTCTCAAAAACTTGACAAAGGAAATCTAGATACATGACCATCAGAAAGATACAAAATTATCACATTAAAGAGAGGAAACAACAAACACTCTGTTAAAATTCCATTCCTACCTCAAAATCTACTACTTTGCAAGAAAGAAAAGCATTTTAGGAAATTCCAAAGCAATAATTTCATATTTTTTTATTAAACATCAATATAAAAGAACTTTGTTTTGTTGCTCTTATGTCAAGGTGTTGCGGGTGGATCAAGATGAAGGGAAGAGCTTTTTAATGAGCTCTTAAGCACTCATTATTCTCAAGCAATATTTGAGAGCAATTTTAATCTCATTCAAATCACTGAAAGATGAAAATGGACAATCTTTTTAATGTCAATGTAATTGAGGTTGAACTTTACTTAGCTACTTTGTTTTATGGGTTAGTTTGATTGATATAGCAGAAATGAGGTTAAAGTTTTCACTAGAGACAACACCTGCCCAGAGGCCTCATGGAGTGCTTTGTATTTGGAATCCTGTAATTGACACTATTGGGAATATAGTCAAAATGCAAGTTAGTGCAACATCTCAATTCAACTTCCACATATGAATAATTCTGATCAAATTTATGGATCAATAGTTGTGATCTTAGATTGATTGTTTCAAGTCTTCATGTTAAATGGAAAGAAAACAAGTTAGCATTTGAAGTTATGTTCCTGATCATTGCAACTCTTTACTTTGTCAGACCCATCTTAGGAAAGTTGTTCACAAACACGTGTTCATGAGAAAAAGTGTTGTCTTACCATCAATTACCCACCGGATTTGGAGAGATTCGATACACAATCCCCTGCATTTGCTTTTTGGAGTAGATTTACTTGGTATGACAAGCTCAACATTGGTATCTCTGAGTAAAGGACTTGCAAAACTTTCCACAGATGGACAATTCCTTTAGCTGCGTATAAAATAGGTGAACATAAAAATTATATTTAAATTGAGGAAAAATCCACAGATTTGAGAAATATGAACATATTCATTGTCCTTATATGAAATTTTAATGGATTTTTTTGTAGGATTCTTCAAGGAAAATTACAGGAGTTGGTGATGGCATTTTACAAGGCACTGAGGCTTTAGCACAAGGTGTGGCATTTGGTTTCTCTGGAGTGGTAACTAAACCTTTGGAAAGTGCAAGAGAACATGGTGTTATTGGTTTTGTACATGGTCTTGGGAGAGCATTCTTGGGTATTATTGTTTAGCCTATGAGTGGAGTCTTGGACTTTGTTTCCTTAACTGTGCATGGTATTGGTGGAAGTTGTACATGTTTTTAGGTATTTAGAAACAAATCTGTTTCAAATAGGATCAGGATCTCACGTGCCATCCAGAGTAGTGGAATTCTTTAAGAATATAATGAAAGGGAAACATCTGGGTAGGTCATTTCCCTTTTCACTTTTTACTTAGGAATTTTTACTTTCCTGCAGATTAATGTATTTATATTTTATCTATTTATGAACAAGAATATCTACAGAATATTTGTTAAGGTTTTGTAAATTGACCATTTGTAATACTTCTGAGGATACCAATATGATATAAACATTAATGACAATAACACCATGATTACTAATTTCAGAAATCTAGTTTGGTTCTTAGTGTTGACTTATGTAAGTATAGTCCAGTCCAAGTGTGTTTGGATGCAGATGCCAAATGTAGTTTTAGTCTAATTATTTGATTCACTATGATATATAAATGTATTTACTATAAGGATATCATACACACATATATATGGAAATAAAACAATAGCTTTTAAATACTAATAAACATAAGTGAGTGATTTTTTTGAAATCAATAATCTTACAGGAAAGTTGTTTAAAAAATCAATATTTGGATCATCTATCCTCAAAAGTTTGACAGCCCAATTCAATAATTTCATCAGTTTTGTACTTGTTATCAGGGTTGAATGAGAATCTCTTCAATAAATTAGTGCATGTCACCTTTATGCTTTAACCTATAAATTAATGTGTTTTTTTATGTATTTTTTTCTATAAATTGAGGTTTTGAATGGGCCGTCAGCTTAAGTTATTGGCATTAACTAGGCCCAACTAGTGGGAACACAAATAGGGGGCCCCATCCCCTAACAACCAACAGTCCAAGTGCATGAGTAAAGTGGCCCACAAGCCCACCAGCCCTACAAGGGCTTGACACTAGGTGGGTGTTGAAACAACACCATCTAAACACCAACAAACCATGCCATCAATGACAATGTGTTTCCATTCACATACTAGTGCTTTATTGATCTTCAAATTATTTGGACATATTAATGGACAAATTGCACTAGTTTCTTATGTATTGTTGAGCACTATTAAAGAGAGAACATTGATTTGTATGTTGTTGACTTTGCAGATGGTGCTTTACCTTGCAAAAGAAAGGAGACATTTTGGATGCACAAATATTTCAATGGAACCTTCAAAATTTGCATGGTCAGATTTATACGAGGAACATTTAGACTACATCATCTTTTGAAATATTGTCATGCTAGGTTAAGGCACTTATAAAAGTGTTTGTTCCTATGTTTTCAGTGCCCATCATCAAATAAAATGCTTACAATACCATGTAAAATACTATGGAATGTTCCATGGGAAGAGTTTCTATCCTTGGAATTAGCAATGGGAAGCTACCAGAAGCCTGCTCATCTAATTTTTCATCTAAAAAGCTTTGAAAAGTCTAAATGCTTTGTTAGAGTTATAAAATAATTGGGAGAAAATGAAGAGGAATGGATAAGTCAAGTGACAATGATCTATTCTTTCATAGAGAACCTTTGGAAGAAAAATCAATCACTCAATAGACTCTTTGGTTTCCAGGTGAGGTCTATGTTCCATTTTATCTAAACCTGATATTCTATGAATCTCTTGTAATAATTAGGCATCCTTTATTCTAACGAAATAATAGGAGGGTGTAGTTGGGTAAAAAAAAGACCTTTCCATTCTCTTTGGTGTTGGATATGCACACTGGACGGGCTATGAACTTTCACCAAAGCATAATGGTAGGGGAATTTTCGTCAGATGTTATAGTTGGATATGCTCTAGTAGACATATATGCAAGATGTGGAATCGTAGAAAAAACACCTAATTTTTTTGACATAATTCCTCAAAGAGATGTCATCTCATGGAATCACTCAAAATATTTGAATTAATGAAGCACTTTGGAACACATCCTAACATTCTATTTTCAATGGAATCAAGGAGGTTATTTAAACTTTTACACCCTTCTATGTTCAAGTGCTATAGCTGTGACAGGTTGCCAATGAATCAGGGAGGCTATTTAAATCTATACACCCTACCATGTTCAAGTGATGCAGCTATGACAGGTTGCCAATGGAATCAGGGAGCTTATTTAAACATCCACACCCTTCTATGTTCAAGTGTTGCAGCTATGACGGGTTTCCAAATGAATTAGGGAGCTTATTTAAATGTCCACACCCTTTTATGTTCAAGTGTTGCAGCTGTGACAGGTTTCTAATGCAATCAAGGAGGTTATTTAATTAGGGAGCTTATTTAAATGTCCACACCCCTCTATGTTCAAGTGTTGTGTTGCAGCTGTGACAGGTTGCTAATGGAATCAAGAAGATTATTCAAATTGTGACAATATTTTATTTTTAAGTGTTGCAGTTGTGATAGATTGTCAACATAATCAAGGAGGTTATTTAAACCTTTAAAATTTCCTATTATATTCAAGTGTTGCAGCTGTGAGAGGTTGAAAATGGAATTGGAGAGGTTATTTAAACCTCTGCAACTTTCTATTTTCAAGTGTTGCAGATGTGATAGGTTGCCAATGGAATCAGGAAGGTTATTTAAACCTCTACAGTCTTCTATGTTCAAGTGCTACAGCTATGACAGGTTGCCAATAGAATCAAGGGGGTTATTTAAACCTTTACACATTTCTATGTTCAAGTGCTACAGCTGTGACAGGTTGCCAATGAAATGAGGGAGGTTATTTAAATCTATACACCCTACCATGTTCAAGTGTTACAGTTGTGACAGGTTGCCAATGGAATCAGGAAGGTTATTTAAACATTCACACCCTTCTATGTTCAAGGTTGCAGCTGTGTCAAGTTGCCAATGGAATCAAGGAGAATAACTATTTAGTATTTATTGAATCAGTAATTTGATTTGTAGTCACTCAGCCTATAAACTAAGAACGTAGTATTATATACAAATGCAAGAAACACAATACTTGTTAAAATACCAACAAGGCCACAATTAACTTTTAAAAACTAATATGCACATAGAAAGGAAAAATTATTCTGTTAAAGTAATCTACAAAAATATTCATCTACATACCCTTTCTATAAGCTTGTCAAACAGTAAATCTGATGATGATGATGAGACACCATCCCTTTGTCTTCTTCATTAGCCATTTCAATATCAAGTAGCTAAAATCTCAAGACTGGATCTGGAACAAAGGGCAACAAAAGTTACTACACACTTCACATCAATTTTTATGTCTTACCAATTCACAAAAGTAAATCAAGAAAGGAATAATGATAGAATTAGATTATCTGAATTTAGAACCAAATACCATATGATGTTCTTGGGTAGTGGTCTAGCAGTAAATTGACAGGAAATTACCACTGCTAGCCCAAGTCTGATTCTCAGGTACATTTGTGTGGTGAGAATTCCTAGGGTGATGCCATCCCATGGCTTCAACCCTTCCCAGCCAAGAAAAAGGGGTTCACCTTTAAAAATACAAGTACCAGATTACAAAGTTTAGACCTTCTAATTCAAAATTCAGTCTTGGATCTAAAAGTGACCAAAACACTTTCAAAAATAATGTTTCCTTTAAAATCTACCCTACCTTTAAATTCAAAAGTCCTATTTCTTAACCTGCAATATCTCAAAATATGCTTATATGTTTTTTTTCCTTTCAAGAGAAAAATGTTACACCAAAAAATGTTTTTCTTTCCAAATAGATCTGATCAGAAAATTATGATCATAAAAGCAACAATTCATCCTTTAAGAAAATAAACATCCTAGGTGGGAGAATATATCACATGGAAGAGGATATCTCTGATAATTATGCAACACAATTCCATTGCAATGCAAAGCTCAACTAACTAGCAATATTTATACTTCAAAAATGTCTAGACTAGTTCAAGAAAAGAAGAAAATTTCCAAACCAGTGAAATGCAAATAAAGTATAGAAATTTAGGCCCATATACTCATTTTTATTGTTGGATGAAGACATCTTTAATAATTATGCAGCACATTACCTTTGCAGTGCAAAGCTTAACTACCTAGCAACAAAAATCCTTCAAAAGTGTCTAGAATTAGTTCAAAAAAAGAAGAAAAATGTCAAACTAGTCAATTGCAAATAAATCATAGAGTTTAGTCCCATATGCTCATTTCATATCACAAAACGTTGCCCACCTCTCATCAACTACCTTGGATGCTACAACCCTAAGCTGGCTTCGTAAAGACCAAGAATTGACATTGCCCTTAGCCATATCCCTAATGAGAAACTACTAGTCAAAATTTCAAATATCATACTCAACCAACCATATCATATTGCTGAAGAAATTAGATAGGACTGTTCAAGAATATTAAGGAATACAAAACCACCCAGGAGCAACATCTTGAAGGAAGTAAACTGGGCATTATAAAAACTTAACAATAATGAGAAGATCATTGTTCTCAAAGTGGACAAAGGGAGTGCCAATATTGTGCTTCAAACCAAGGATTATATTAATAAAATGAGGACCATCTAGAGATCAGCAGAAGCTACTAGTTGGTAAGAAGTGAAACCATGAACAAAACTATATAAGATGTGGAAAAGATCATAAATGAGTTAATATTGAGCAGTGAACGGAAAAAAAAACATAATGCAAAGGCCCAATAATGCCAAGAATATATGGGGTGCCTGATGTGCACAAACTAGTAGCATCCTTGAGACCTAATGTGTATTTGATAAACTCTCCAACATAGAACTTAGCAATATATGTAAAGTACACCAAGAGATATCCTTCCTTCCCAAAAATTAGGTATGAGATTGTGTTGCAGGCTTGTGCATTAAAGAAAGATCTAGAATTGTTACCGAATGGAGACCAAACACAAATTGGAGAAAGAGGAATAAATTTGAGTGGTGGGAAAAAACAAAGGATACAGATTGCACGAGCTTTATATCAAGATGCAGATATCTATCTTTTTGATGATCCATTTAGTGTTGTTGATGCACATAGTGGGACACAATTTTTTCCAAGTAATTTTATCTAGCCTTTTCCTGTTACAACAATATCTACTTGGCATTCTTGGATTCAAAAGTTGTAGTCTATGTAACTCACCAAGTGGAGTTTTTATTTGCTGTTGACCTCATTCTGGTATGTTTGTATTTCTCTATTTACTATTGAGTTGAATAATTAAATATGAGAAGTTACAATTGACAGTTAGCTGTGGGAAGATCCAGGTAATGGCTTCAGGAGTCATGTATCCTAGAGAAGAAACAAAAAGATCCAAGTTCTATTCACAAAGGACATTTTTGTAACTTTTTTTAGGTAATAAGAGATGGTGAGATTACTCAATCTAGAAGATATGATGATATATTACAATCAAGCTCAGATTTTGAGGAATTAGTTGGTTCACATCAGAAAGCATTGAAATCCATTAATGCTATGGAGAAATCTGAGATCCTATCATCAAATGCATTTGTTAAAGAATTTTCATCTGACAATACAGCTAGTGTGAAAGATGTTAACCATAAACAACTCCAGAAGTAGGGTATTGACCAGAACACACAAGAGCTAGAGGAAGAGCACGAATCAAAAAATCATATGTCAAGAGAAAAAGAAGAAAAACATTTACAGCTTGTGCAAGAAGAAGAAAGAGAGAGTGGCACGGTAAGTGCGTGGGTGTACTGATCTTATATCACTGTTGCATACATAGGTGTTTTGATACCTATAATCTTATTGGCACAAACATTATTTCACATACTTCAAATAAGTAGCAATTATTGGATGGCATGGGCAACTCCTACAATAGAAGATTAGATGTCCATTGTTAGCTACTACCATCTTAATGTGGTTTACGTTGCTTTAGCAATGGCAAGTTCCTTCTACATTCTTGTGAGGTCTATTGTTACTTCCCTGGCAAGATTAAAAAATGCCAATCATCTTTACAATGATATGCACAGGTGCATGTTTCATGCACCAATGTCCTTTTTTGATGCAACTCCAACTGGGCGTATATTGAATCGGGTGAGTTGATCTTCCTATTCTGGGATCTTTTTTTTAACAAAAAATATGTATTCTATTTATAGCTAGCAAGTAAATAATATAATCTATATTACATAGGGGCTCTAGATGCCTTACAATTCTACATACATCAACCAATCAGAGTGCAGTAGTCCAAGTTATTCCTTTTCAGCTTGGAGCTCTAACTTTTTCAATTCTATAGCTTTTGGAGATTATTGTAGTCATTTCTCAAGTTGTATGGCAGAGTTTTATTATGTTTCTACAAAATACATCTCATGTTCAAACAATTTACTAATAAATCCTTTGAGATTTTGGTTTGGAGAAAGAAAGAGGAAGTGAGAACATGACACTACTCTATGGTGTAAAAGGGAAAAAGAGCTCCAAATCTTTAACTCATCCTAACAATAATTTCCCTCAAATATTATGAATATAAGTCTTATCAAATTCTAGTTAATCTGTAACTTTCATTAAATGAAATACATGTATATTTGCTCAGATAGAAAAAGGCTGGGGTAACAGATATTTGGAAAAATTCCATAGATTCTACAAATGGGTGATACATGTAATTCAATTCAAAGAACCATATCAACACTCACCCAAGCTTGTATCCATCAAGAGATTCTAACAGGTAAATAATAACATTAATATTATTTGTCTTTTACGTTTGTATCTTCTAAAGAAAACGCGGAGGATAAACTTCTTCTTCAGTAGCAACAAGGCATATGAAAAATATCTTAAATTTGGAGTCTCTTTAAAATAATGTTTCAACATTATTGGGAAACATGATCACAGACAATCTTTGCCATGCAAAAAAAAATATGGAAGGCCTATCCTTCATGGATATGGATTATGTTATAGATACTAATTTAGTGTCAAATAGAAATATAGCAAATCTTAAAATATTTTGGATGCAAAACAATCGGAATAAGATAGATACGAATATATGTGCAAAACATATCACATAATTTTGGAAATATTATTTCTACTAATATGAGACCACATTTATCAATGAGAGTGGGAGAAAACTCCACATCAAGGAATCAGTTCTAAAAGTGCACAAAATTACTCTAGTAACACCATGAACTACAAAAAAATCAAAAATTCCTTCCAATATGAGTTCTACTATAAAGATCATCTTGCATTTTCAAAAAAACATAACAATATATCATAAAAAGAATTCAAAGAACAATCAAAATGTAAAATCCCCAAACTACTCACGATGGAAAAACTCAGTAAAATGCATGACAGCAAAGAATCAATTTTAATACCAAGAAAACTGTTACTAAGGAAATTGTTAGATCAAAGGCTGCTGAAGATCAAAAAAATTCTAGACATGCTACTAATCTTTGTGAAAAATATGAATAGGTGTGTTAATAAATGGAATCTTAACATTTGCAGTTTATTAAACCCCACTGACTTTGATCCAAATTGCATTTAGGGACAATTTTGAAAAAAAAAAAACCAAAAAACTAGTAGCCCACCTTGTTAGGGGCTCTGTTTCATCACCGTTGCTAAAAATCTAAAGTTGCAATATGCATCAGTAAGACTAGAATTTGTTCCAGGTTTCTTGTGACAATTTGTCTTAGGCATTTTACAAGAAAATAGGAGCCCCAAAAAATGTTGGGAATTGTGAGATAGAAATATCACAATAGGTACCTTCAAATGCAACCGTTACATGGCTTTTCAGATCACAGGGTGAATTGTTTCATTTCCTAATTTTATACTTTTCATTTCTTGCCAGAAATAACTATAAAGGATCATCCAAATGCTAAAATCAAGATTGTGGCTTCACATCTCTTCTCAGAGTAACCTTCTTGCTAATAACTCTCATTTTCTTCTGGATTCATCCTTCCTATACTTCAGTTCATTATTTTCATTGCACATTAACTTTCTGCAATTTAGTAAAGTTGTCAACTGGATTTCCAATTACATCCAGATTAAATTTGTTCTATAGAAGCTTTAGAATGAAAATACACAAAGAAAAGCTTGAGCAATTACGGGACAAAATAATGGAAATATCTGCTTCTATATCAAAGAATGACTTCATTACTTCTGGCCCTTTACATAAAAATATTGCAAGAGGATCTAGTTCCTCCAATGATAAAATTTCTTCCACATCTTTATAAGCAACTTTCCAAGATGATCACGCTTTGATTGTCACAAAAGAGAAGTCTTTTTTTGGGTGATTTTGAGAAGCACATGAAAGGTATTGGATCCAAATTTCTTCAGCAAACGAGTTATGCAAGTGGTGAAGTTCATGAAATCAAATATGGACAGGGTGTTGCCACTCCTATCGAGCCCAAGCTAAGACTATAGCAAGCAGGCAATAGATGTTTTGAATCTACATCAATAGATGTTGGTCATAGTGATTGTTCTACCATTGATAAAACTAAAATAGATCATGTACCATCAGTTGATTCTCCTCATCAAAGGAATGATATCTTGAACCACCAATAGACTCTTCATCTTATTGTCAAAAATAGAAATATACTCATCCAAAGCTTGGTCATATTGACACCAAAATTTTGGAAAGAGGTGCATTCTCACTCTCAATCCAAGTATCACAATTCTTGCCATTAGGTTTATCATTTGGCTATGAAGAAGCATAGATGCCAAAGTCATGTAATGGCACCAAAATTCAGGACCAATAATGGATGGACTGACAAAACACTTGTACTATTTAAACCTTCCCCATTGAAGAGCACACCATAAAAAATTGTTTGAGAAAGCTCAGGATTAGAAATAAATGGTCATGAAATTGTAATTTGCAAGTGAGATAGCTATTGTTTTCCTACATCTATTTTTTTCCACAAGTATTTGTCAGAATGACATTGGGTTTTAGATCTTCAAATTCTATTAGGCGCCCTAATCTCTATTCCAGGCTGTTGGTCATTGATATTAAAGGGGGTTGTGCATATTCCAGCCCCAACTTGAGTGTTTTCTAACTGCAAGTAGTCAAGGAGGCATTCATGGGATTTTGCTGGTCAGTTCATGGTAGTAAGACACGTTATCACTATCTATAAATGTATGTAGGTTATAAGTATATAAAATGAATTTCTAATATAAAATATGAAAAAGAAAAATTCACCCACAGCTGTCCAACATTATTTCTATAGATTCTCTGGTTAGAGAAGGATATTCATACTCCAATAAGGACTACTATGTAAAAAGGTCTCATACATGTATAATTTTCCTCATAGGAGTCTTAACTTTTAAGTTCTATTTCCCATAGATCCTTCTCACTAATATAAAATAAGTAGAGTTATATATGGCTCAAAAAGGTTCATGAATTTAGATGTGTGACTTGACAAACATAAAGAGATTGCATCTAATCCAATATAATTAAAAGGAATTCTTAAACTACATTGATGGCACAAAAAATGGAAAAAAGGTACATCCTACATGTTACTGTTTTCACTGTGTGACTCAAAATTTTCCATTCTCTTTTTCGGAGCATGTAGAGTGTCTACAATTACAGTTGTAGCAGCAGCTAGGAATGTTTCACATCCCAAGCAGTTGCTAATACTCATTTGGAAATATTGGAACATGGATTCAAAGGAAGATTTACCTATATAATGTGACTTTTAGACTGTACATGCTTGAGTGGTGGATGAAATACACTCCATAGTTCATAAGTTGAATTGTTTGTAATGTTGACAAGTTAAGAAATTTTTGTTACAGAGTTTAATTCATTGCTTGAATACTTGAAAATTTAACAACATTACTTTTTCAATACAATGCACATTGTAAGAACTGACATGTTTATAGGACCATGAGCTACTTAACTCTCACAGATACTTTTTCAATACAACGCACTTTGTAAGAATTGACATGTTTATAGGACCATGAGCTACTTAACTCTCACAGATACTTTTTCAATACAATGCACATTGTAAGAACTGACACATTTATAGGACCATGAGCTACTTAACTCTCATAGATACTATAATGATAGTCTTATTATGCATGATTTGCTACAATGGGTCACACTTTACTATAGAAACTATCAAAAGGTATAAATTTAATATTTATGGCTATCCAATTTTGACTTAGTCGAATATTAGATAATTTACTTCCCTTATTTATTTAGTTGACTTAGTGAAAAAATATTTTTTGTAATTTTTTTTTGTGTTTTCAAACAGAAGCAATATTTTAGCACTTAACCTTTTTAACATTATTTCCATCTAAGATCCAGGTGTTCTATGCTGCAGACTTATCTGGCATGTAAGTGCAGGAGCGTTGGAGGAAAGCTTATATCAACTGGCTTAATTTCAAGACGACATCTTCATTCAAAATCACATCTAAGAATGGTCCAGATGATGAATATTAGCACCATAGACCTATATAAAAAACAAATCCATCCCAAAATCATAGTGAATTTTTTAAGGAATTTCACTAAACAAAGAATGTGAAGAAATCAATCACCTATAACACATCTCAAATAGTGACACTAATTAGATTGGATATAGGTCTGAATACCTAATCCATGAATTGAATCTATACAATCAGACAAACTCAATCAATATGAATGTTTCAGATTGCATGCAGACAACTCAAGTCATATATAAATGTCTTTTGGAAGAATAAAACATGCAATACCATAAGATTTGGTAACAAAATTCCATGGGCAGTAGCTTTGTGAACACACTAAAAGATAATGCATTTTCATGCCTCTAAACCCTCTATTAAATTTAAAGAAAGTAAAGTTACTCACCTGGAGAAATTGGAGAAATTATAGCAACAAAATTGAAAACTCCAGTTCTACCTTTGCAAGACAATTAAACTCACCTGTAAATAATACAACACAAAAAAAGTATATTCAAAACAAACTCTTTAACAAACTCAAAAAGTTGGGGATCAGTTTACAGCCAACCATATACAAAGAATAACATAAACCATGTTGCAAAAAGTTACGAACGGGGATCAATGTACAACCACCATATACAAAGACTAGCTATAAACCGTGCTGGAAAAAGTTCCAGGTGGGATGATGAAAAATGAAACATTCATCACCATAGTCTGTATTGTTCTCAAAGATCTAGCTAAAAATTCAATTCCTCTAAGACAGGCTGTAATAGAAAATACAAACATTTATCTAGAAGTATATTCAAGACAAACTCTTTAACAGACTCAAAAAGTTGGGGATCAGTTTATTCCTGAATGTCTTTGATAACAGTTGACATTCAAGTCAGCAAAAAAGTGTGTTGGGTGTAAGGTGGTGTGGCTACCTAGGTTTGTCACACCTCACTGATCCAATGTAAAGAGGACAAGGGGATGCAAGGAAATGAGAGAATATGGTAATACTACCAATGCAGAACATTAAATGGCTGCACAATATATTGTTAAACCTGTAAATTTATTCTTTACTCTAATTATTATAGCACATAATTCACTTCATCTAGCACAGGGAGCACCCACAAGTGTAAGAGTATAGTCTTTGCCTGGCTACATTTATAAATTTATTAACATTGAATAGTCTCAGTATGAACTAAATTAGCAAAACTGATATAAAATTCCTTCATCGTTGTGTTTTAAAGTAAAACAAAAGAGCATTATACCTATAGCACCCAAGTTTTGAAGTTCTAAACTAGTTGCTATACATCCCTACACCCAGGTAAGCTTAAGACACCTATTTCCTTTTGGTTGATTTTAAATGCACATACTCAACTCCCAATCTAGAGACCCTAAGCTTCCATTGAACATTATGATAAAAATAGTCGTTGCTACTATATAATGAGAACCACCAAACTTCCATTTGTTATTCTACAAAAGACCATTTTTTTCCATATAACAAAACATAACTTCAACTTGGTTTGTAGAAGAACTGGATAAAATGCTAGCAGCAATAGCACCAACATTGTCACAAGTAGGATAAAGCCTCTTTCACAATAACACTGCCTTTTTCAAACCTCTTTAGCCTATAAGGCTGCCATGCTCTTGAAATTGAACTTTCACTACTGTGGTCAAGTTGGATTTCTTCAAGCAATCATTCAGCCTAGCTTTTTTGGCAGAGTAAGGTGTAAAAGTTCCCACCCCTGCTTTTTTCTCATTCCTCTTTTCTCATTCAGCCTAGCTTTCCTCTTTCCTGGCAAAGTAAGGTGTAAAAATTCCCACCCCTACTTTTTTCTCATTCCTCTTTTCTAAGGTAAAAGTAGAATCAAAATAAACAATTTAGAGTTTCAAGGCCAAAATGTATTCTTTTTTCCACTATCTCATGGCTTTAATACTATGAAGTTAATTTATAATAAAATCAAAGCATCTCCACTAATGGTGCATGCTCAAAATCAGCTAAAGGTAAAGAAGGGATAAAAGCAACATTTTTCTGACTTGAAGCTTTGTTTTATTTCCATATTTATAATGATCAACTCTGTTTCCAGTCCATGTTTTAATGAATATTTTTAACAACAGGGACCCATGGTTTAGGGATTTCCAAGCAAATGATGGGTCCACCAACCAGAAAACATTACCAGGACCCAACTGATGAAAGCTTATAGGCATGATCAAATAATATTGACAACAATTATCCCAAGAGTAAGAGAGAGCACATTACAGTTATGAAACTACATTCTTACTCTCCAATATGATGTCAAAAAATGGTGCACTCTTAGTGGTGGGATCATTGGAAATATGTCAGTTGTGTTTTTAAGTCTTTTGCTAGTTAATGGAGAACAAGTCAGGAAAGGAAAAGGAGTTATAAGTAGGTCCTTAGTCTTTTGAAGTATTCTTATCTTTTGGAAAAAATAATCTTGGGAAACACAATGTTGTAGTCTTCTTTCAATTGTGTGTTTTGATCTAGGAAATTCACAAGTTTGATACACATTATGGCCAAGGGAGTGATCATACTATTCTTGGTTGATTCTTTTGTGAATATTTTCTTAGACAGATCTTTCCTCATGTAATATTTCTAGAAAGTGTAAAATCTGAGTTTCTTTGCAGTTTTTGTTTAAGAAAAAAGAAACAAACAAGTTATAATGTGTTACAAATAATCTAAAAAATCCGCTTACTTGCGGCATAAAATACACTTACAACAAAATTAAAAATCCAAATATCAGACCCTGCTTGCTTGATATCTAGCAGAAAATTAAAATGCTATTATAAACATTCTAAATTTGTTCCTGGAATGAAATATTATAAATGTTAATTGGACAGTTTTTACCCCAAAAATAATTGATTACAACAGCAGATCATGTTGGAAAAAGTTCCAAGTGGGATGACGACAAATGAAACATTCATCACCATAGTCTGTATTGTTCTCAAAGATCTAGCTAAAAATTCAATTCCTTTGAGATAGGTTGTAAAATAAAATACAAGCATTTATCTAGAATTATATACAAGACAAACTCTTCTAACAGACTCTTTAAGAGAGAAATAAATGGAAATCTTGAGAAAGATGAAAAGCAAGTAAAGGAAGGGGATGTATCTCAAAAGAAATGAAAAAGATCACCAAATACAAACCAAAAAATAGTTAAATGCAACACATGTGATAAGGTATTCATCACTCAGGATAGTTTTGAATCACATGTTGGGAAATATAGAGCAAACCCCTCATGGGGTTGTAGCTCCCACAGGGCCATGAACAATATGCATGTAGTTGATTTGTATTTATTGTAGGCCTCTAAAATGTGAGACAACTCCATATCTTAGGTCATTTCATTTTATTGTATTTTATTTATTTTATTTTGAAACCACACCATCTAACATATACATGTACATGTCCATTCACTTACGTGGTTTGCTCTGAGATCTAACTAAATGTCTCTTCCTTCTCTGCAGGAATCACATACCAGGGTTGACTACAACACAAGCTTCCTAATATATGCAAGCTATAATACATGCTAAATACAATGGGGGTTGGATGCTACAAGCAAGGTTATAGTCATACATACCATTCCTATTTGAAACCCTAGGATTATAACAAGGGGCTGATTGTATACACGAATCAGGATACCCAGTGAGATGGGGGTTGCTTTGTAAGTAGTCAACTAAAGAAATAAAGAGATTGTTGAGTTTTCTTTTTCCTATTATACATTATGTTATCTAAGAGCAATAGTAAAATCATTTAAATAATCACAGGGATGCAAGGAAGAATTATGATGTGCCCGGTTTACACAACAGTCCAATGAATTAGCAAAATCCAACTTATTATTCCTTTTTATCTCTCATACAACAGTGTGTAGCAACAACTACAAAGTTAAAAAAAAACTCACTATTATTTCTTTTTTGTATCTTTATCCTAACAATATGTAACTTACAGATTAATGTGTACATAAATTGGAATCCATCAGAATGAAATAAAGTGCTTTTATGCATGCTGTGATAAAATACTTTAACAAAGATAGGTAACTTCAGATTCTTTTCTTCTCCATTGTTTTACAACATACATGTGATAGTTTTGAATCACATGTTGCTGGGAATTACAGAGCAAAAGAAGTGAAAAGTTTGATATAAAGGCAAATACAGAGCTTAAAGATCAACAACAGATGAAAGGAGCAGACATGTCATCCAAGAAACATAAAATTTCAACAAATTTGAGCAGCTTCAGCAAGAAAGAATGTAAGAGAATAAAACCAAATGCTAAAGCCAATCATCAAAAGATGCCTCTGGCTAAAATCTTCAATGTTGGAGAGAGCCTGTGAAAAGCAGCATCAAATATAAAACATTCTTGCTTTAAGGAAAGTTACCTGTACTAATGAATAAAAGAGCACTGGAGAAAGCCTGCACATCAAAACAAAAGAACACTGCAAAGCCCAAGCCCTTTGTTAATGCCTACAATTGTCTTCCAATCGTCCGTGATTTGTTTACAGAGGGTAAAAAAATAATAATGCTGATTCAAAAAATCATGGAGAACAAAATGGAATGAAAGCTTTGCTTTTAAAGAACATAATGGCGGTGAGGTTTAGGGTTTTTTTTGCATGGAAATCCAATGGCGGTGCTGTTAATAGGGCATGTGAAATACAGACTTGAAGTGCAGTATCAGTATTCCCGTGCCCTCTCTCGAGCGTGAGTTTTTCCTCTCCAGCAAAATCCCGGCGCCCTATCTCTGGCGTGAGACTTTTCCGGTGGGCAAGCCCACAATAAAGAGCCTATCGGCTAATAAAGAGGGAAAAGCCTAAAACTAACACTTGCACCCATGGGAGGTTCAAGGAAAACACCGATAGGAGATTAAAGGTTTGCAGTTAGAGAGAAAAGCATTTGTTATATATCTTTATTCCTCATTAGAAAATGAACAATTAAAAATGCTAGTTTGAAAACACGAACTGTTCAAAAAATTTCAAATCATCAAGATAAAGACTTGCTAGAAATTGTTCGAAAAACCGTAATGAGCTATTTAGAATTTTTCAAATACTCTAGATAAGACGTGTTCGAAATTGTTTTAAAAATAGTAAAATGGAGTCTTAATTCCTCATTGCAAAAAACACGAGCTGTTCAAAAAATTTCAAATCATCAAGAGAAGACTTGCTGGAAATTGTGCAAAAAAATAGTAATGAGCTGTTCAGAATTTTTCTAATCCTCCATATAAGACATGCTGGAAATTGTTTAAAAAATAGTAAAATGGAGTCTGGTCCCCTATATCCTCTGTTCCTACACCTTTAGTAAGCTCTACCATGGGCCCACCAATTACCTGCAACACCACCCACCATGGCCCTTGCTCCTACTGGCGGTGAAAGCTCTACATGGATTGCCAAGGCGGGTAAAATGAGCTTGCTTGGAGTTGTGTTGCTGCCCTTGTGTGGTATATTGTCCATACACTGTCAATAAGGAAATGAGATATTAATAGCACTATACCTGCCATGGGGCACCATCTAAATATTGAATGAATCCCATTTGAGAGTCATCTTGACCACACACATCATTCTCCATATGACTAGTACTACACAAGGATATCAGTTGCATGCATTGACTCCCCCTGTGAGTGAGATAATATGTATATAGAGCCATGTCACTGGCATCACTGTCCAAAGTAGTACAAAGGTTAAGCACTACCATTATTAACCTTTAGCACTGTGAGCACTACTGTTTATACAGACCACAACTTGGCAATCCACACTATCACATGAAAATAGCATAGCTATTTTACCAAGAACCATCACCATGCATAACCTTGTTAAGTTGATCAAGACTGTCAATATATTGATGCTGTTATCAAACTCCTGCAACTAAAAGCATACCAAACATATCACGGTGAAGCTTGTAGAGACATTCAGTTCAAAACCACAATGGAACTTGTGATATAGAAATTCACTGTTACCTGAGAAGAAGTCGATTGGAGTCACTGTTGGAGTAGCATAATCTAGGCCATTCTTAGAATATATACAAGCCCATGAGTTCTGCTGGTAGCTTATCAAATGCAACTGCTCTTATTATATCTGTAGGATGCTTGAGTTTTACCTTAAGTATGTACCTATAATTGCAATCTGGAAATTTACATTACATTACATAAATTTGAAATATGAGTGGCAATATCATTAAACAATGCTCACTACCTGTAATGAAAGTTGTAAAGAGAAAGAAGGGGAAATTGAGACCATACTTAGGCTGATTAAGTCTATTTTTCTCTTCATTCCTCTTGCATTCATCTATGGAGAAAGAACAGATCACAAAACCCTATCCTCTCATTCCTCTTGCTCACTACTCATCAATCTTGAGCAGATGCAGGGGATGGTTTCTTTGTGCAGAGATAGAAAGTATCATTTTGACCCCAATGTATTTGCATATTGACTCCTCTCTCAAAAAAGTGAAAATGAGGATCAAAATATGGGCAGAGATAGTAAGCTAGAAATTTGAAAGTGTTTGTAAAGAAAGGAAATATAAAAGATGTTACAATAGCATAAAATAGATGGATGCTATGGAACCGTAGGGAAGAATTACGGAAGAAAAATTACAAAAGAAAAAATAAAATATAAGTGGAAGCACTAATAGAAAAAATAAAGATGATGGGGAGGGCAATATTTATTCATGTTATAGAATGTGAATATTTGTGATAAATGTAGAGCATTGAAAGGTAGAATGTTGGAGAGACCTTTAAGGGCATACTAAAGTGGTTAGCTTACACATATGGCAGATTACACCATTTCCAAAAGTGGTCACCATTTACCACAAATCTCTATCACTGGAAGCTAAGCACTTAGCTACACATGTGGTAATCCCTTCAACATTCCCTTATTTATCACTGGAAGTTGACCACTTTAGGCACACTGATTTCCCTTATTTATGGATGTGCAGATGTAAAAACCAAATATTTTATTAAGTTCTTAAGGAAACATACACTCAACATTAATTTCTGATGGAAAACAAGCCATAAATATTAAATACACCACTTCCAAGTAATGATGGTTCCTATGTAGCATATAGGTGGATATATTGAATCCAAATATGTGGTGTCCTGTTGAAAATTTTGTGCTCTTCCTAATTTGTAAACTAGAAGCTATTCTGAATCCATTTTCGAAAAGCAACAATGACAAAAAAGAAGAAGCTCAAAGTAAGATATTTGGGAGAGAGAATCATTTATGCAGAAGCGTATGCTTAGTTTACAATATTTAGTTACAGGAAAATTCAGATTTCATGCAAGGATGACTGTGCTCTAGAAATGACATATTATCATATAATGAGAAAAAATTGGTAGCATTTTTCCTGTAGTTCGTTCGTAGTGGAGGACATGTCTCACATACTATTTCTATGTAATCTTCCTAAAACCTACCATATCATCCATTTCGATGCATTTTCTTATGTAGAGGAAAAACCTTTTATTGATCAGAAAATTTGTAAGGCCAAAAGGCAACCAGAAATTCATGGTGATCTAATATTATGAAATCTATTTTAAGAAAATTGATGTCCAATTCTAACTTGGTGGCAACCACTCTTCCCTCTTTATTCGAAAAGGTTATGCCTCCTTTAGGTTTGTCTAGAAGGTTATCTATTCAGCAATTGAGATAATTATTTTTTGTGGTGACCTATTGTAATAGTCTAAGTCATTGTACATTGCCATGGGCTTGTATTTCTTCTTGGGAAAAAGGACTGATGCACCGAAGGAAGATGGATGGTCCATGTGAAGACCTCTTTGTTAAACAACATAATGTAACTTGATTTGTCGATCAAGGTCTAGTCTATGTCCTACGTCATCATGCAAGATGTTTTTCAAATACTAATTTGAACCTAATATCAAATGGTTTTTCGGGTTTCTCATTCAGCTTCTAGCAAAGATACTGATTGTAGAATATGGCAAATAATTACAGATATCTCTCTTAGTAAGGTCCTGAAAGATGTATCATCAAATGTTGCAGGAACTTCAATTAAAGAGATCACAGTGCATGGTGGTTGAGGTAGATCCATGACTATGAATTACAAGATTCACATTGCCAAAAACCTAACATATCAGAGGATTTCTCACATTAACATGGCCAGTGGTTCAATTAGAGAGATCGAACAAGAAATGGCCTCTCTATTTATTCAGATCCAGATCATCAGCTATCTTTACAAGGATTGTGGCAATTAAAAATGACATCCCAGATTAGCAAGACCGTGATTCACTAGTAAGTCTAAAGCAATTTTCCTACTTATTGAGGTCTATTCATCTCAAATGACTGGAAACAAATAGGCCAAGCCAGGTGCAACATATCCTCTAGAACACACATCTAATTGAAAGGGAAATTCCCCTGAGGTGAATTTCCCCAAGCATCGAACAATAGTGGGGGGGAAAAAACAACACTCCTAAATACATAAGGCATACCTTTACTATAAATGGTTCATCAAACAAGAGAAGGAGAAAAATGAATAAATCTTTAGCTACATATGGTAGATTACACCATTTCAAACAAGAACCAGCGCTGGTGTAGAACTTTTGAACCTTGGAGACTTTTGGTGGCAAAGGTCGATGATGCCTTGGTCTGTTAGCAAGCCAGGGAATTTATGCAAATTGATGGTGGTCATCTTAGGGCAGTTGCCTGGTGCAAGAAAAGGAGAGCCACTACGTCTCTGCCTTAGGTTTGACAGCTGCCTAGTTCTTCAAGTCAGAAAAAGGTGTGAGTCGCATTTACAAGGGAATCTGATCTACTTGCCCGAGCAGTTTATAGTGAATCGAACACTGCTCGATAGTGGACGTACCTGTTTCAGGCGTGAGAAAGGTTTTCAGACATATCATGCACTGGGGATCCCAAAAGTAGAGCCTATCGGCTAAAAGAAAAAGAAATACATAAGGAAAATGTGGAGGGAAATAAAAAAGTGTTTTAGAGAAAAGTGTTTTTTTATTGTCTTAATTTAAGACAATTAAAAAATTAAATCTTGTCTTAAATTAGTGTCTTAAAATCTATTTGTATGTAGTAGTGATGCTTGTATCAGAGTACTGAAAATGCCATTTCAAATAAAATTTGTTCTGAATTTACAAAAATATCAGCATGCAGAAAGGTTCACCTGGTAGACGCTAGTGTCTTAAAACCTCTTTGTATGTAGTAGTGATGCTTGTATCAGAGTACTGAAATGCTATTTCAAATAAATTTTGTTTTGAATTTACAAAAATATCAGCATGCAGAAAGGCTCACCTGGTAGACGCATAACCCATAACCTTTTGAATTCCCGGTATCTCTATCTTTACATTCACCTGTGTTCTATGTAAAATTTTAGATCTTTTTCATCTTGTCTACTGTGATATTAGAAACAGACTTGAAAACAAATGTGAAAAATTTGAAGGTTCTTATTTAAATTCACCATTTTCATAACTGAATTGCTTGTGTATTCACAATCACACCACCATATAATGAAATAATTAGGAATGAATTTATAGTTGTCATCAGTAGGTGGAAAATTAGTTTGAGAACACTAATTGTATCAAATCTATTGAGATAAACAATGAAAATAGACTATTAATTTACAACGATTTGTTTTAGAACGAGTTTTTTTTGCATAAAGATCTAGGGTTTTTAACAATATTACTTGTTTGCTTGCAGACGGCCCACGGGTTGAAAAAAATGACAGCTAGGGCATAATATTTTCTATAAATCCTGATCATTAAAAAGCCAATACAATGATCACTTCCTGCCACACCCATTGTAAGCTTTCCTGCCAAAAGAAACTACATCCCAAGTGCAACACCATGGCTATAGCAGCAAACGGGAGAGCCAACTCAGAGCCATCAAAAAGATGGGAAAACACATCAGTTTTTATTTTAGCGAAAAGGTGTGGGAAAATTAATTATATTTTTAGGGAAAAGGTATTTTTTTTATTATCTTAATTTGAGACAATATAAAATTAAAAAAATAACTTAAATATGTTTAATTTCTATTGTCTTAATTTGAGATAATTTAAAATAAAAAATATAACTTAAATATGTTTAAGATAAAATTAGTATTTTGTCTTAAATTATCGTCTTAAAGGGCCCCTCTATGTAGTAGTGAATTGTCATCTTATTATTTCATAATATTCTTTGGTTGCACTATAATATGTCCACCTCTTTATTTTGAAGCAATTCTATTTTACCCTCATTTATTTGGTAATTGTTTTGGCAAAGCTAGCAGTGAAATGTAATATTCTTGTAATCATTGTGTTGCTCCTATTCAAGACCACCTACTTTCAAGATTAAGATTAACACAGGCAAGCCTTGTTATGAATCCTTGGTTTCAAAATAAGCTTGGACAATATAGTAAATTCACCTATGCAATGAGCAATCATTCTTAACACAATAAAAAATGGTCTGGTCGCATAAAGATTTGAAAAGTAAAATTAATTGAAACCATGGAAAGCGACTTACCATAGGATTTTGCACAAATCGTGCCTGATGCAAAAAAATGGGCAGAGGTTGCAACCTTAAATCAAGTGTCACACTTTCACTTCTCCATTTTGGTGGGGTGCCTTGAAAATAAGATTTCGACTTTCACTTTGATATTTTAGCGAGTTATACCTAAAAATAAGGTTTTGACTTTCGCTTCTCCATTTTGGTGGGCTACGATTGAAAATAAGGTCTTGACAAAGGTTTTAGAATATGTTTATTAAAATGAAAATTATGGCCAAGATTTTAATAATGAGCACATTTTGACATGTTAAGTACATATATAAAATTATTACTAATAGTTGCACCTTGGTGTGCAATAGGTACGTCGAAGAGGTATGAAAGGTCAATTAGAGAAAATTTTGGTGTATTTTTTCAGACATATGTGTAGTACATGAGGTCAATTGGTAGGTAATTTAGCAAATTATTTTTTTTATGTAACAAAGGTCTCAATTAGCATTTACTCAATAAATATATATTTTAAATAAAAAATTTCATTTGACAAAATTATATATTTGTAATAGTAAATTTATTATAGGAGTTCAGTTTATTTTTTCTCTATCCACCTCTCTATATCTTATATATATCTCCCTATCCATTTTATGTCTTTCTCTCTCTATATCTTATCTCTATCTCCCTCTCTCTTTTATGTCTTTCTCTCTCTATAAGTTTGTCTATCTGTATCAAACGTCATGCTACCTTGATCATAACTCCCCAAGGACACATACCATTCTAGGATTTTTTTCATGAAACAAGTAATCAAAATTAAGTTAGTTTTTCTTTTCTCTATCTCTCTTTCCCTTTCTATCTCTTATATTTCTCTCTTGTATTATCTCTCTTTTTTCTATTCCTTTCTCTTTCAATCTTTCTCTCCATCTATATCTCTATTCCTCTTTATCTCTCTACCTCTATATTTCTTTGTCTCTATCTCTCTTTTTTTATCTCCATCTTTATCTCTTCTATTATAATTTAACTAATTTATATAAAAATACTTGTAAACTATTTGTAATATCATTATTTTCCTCTAGTAAATGTAGAGTATGTAAACTTATAAGTAGCTTAGTATATATTTGAGAATTGTATGCATATTTATCTTCCACACTACATAGTTGGGCCCTTTGAGGAGTTGTCTATTCAATTTAGAAGAAACTTTGGTGTTTATATAATGATGACACCACAAAACAAAATAATTATTCCACAAAAAATATTAATTAGTAATTTTATTTGTAATATTTTATTATTAATTATGGCAAACTACAATTGAAAATAAGGTCTTGACAAAGGTTTTAGAGTATGTTTATTAAAATGAAAATTATGGCCGAGATTTTAATATAATGAGCACATTTATTTAGTCATTTTTATTTGTCTAATATTAGTCATTTATTTAGTCATTTAGTTGTGATTTTACCCGATGACCAAATTAGTCACTTATAAATGACCATATTAGTCATTTATTTGTCAAATTCTACTAGTGATAGTCACATGACTAAAACTTTTAGTCACGTGACTAAAAGTTTTAGTCATGTAGTCATTTATTTTCCAAATTCTACCAGTGTACCTCTAGACATAGGCCATATACGAAATAATCATAGTAAAAGTAACAAAGACAATGATCACATTGCTTCCAAAATCACTGAATCAATTATAAACACTACAAATAAATTGACTATTGTCATAGGAGGAGTGTCATCACAAAGGTTGCATTGGTTGTCCAAAGGAGATCTTCCTAGGTCTCGTCCCCCCTCTAGGGTTATCCTAGTAACCTCTCACGATTATGACCCCACATGCACACCAGTGTGGAATCAGTTATCTTTCAAGAAGACAAGATAATGATCTAGCCATTCCATGCCTTCCCGACTCATCTCAAGTCTCATACAAGCCCTTGAGCCAATGAGCGAGGCTAATTATCTTGTTAAATGTGTTAAGCTAATAGATTATTTAATTCCCACTTGATTATACTAACTTACACATGAGTTGTCCTGGGACCACTTTGTGTCCTGGCCATTGCTGAAGCCACTCCCCTATCGACAACACATAACTCAAACTACATGATAAGGGTAGACAGTGCACTAAAAAAATTGACAACAATAACCAATACACCTCAAAAGGTAACAAATCTCTATGGATGTCCAATACTGAAACCCAATATGTGCACTACCCAAGAAATCTCAAAGGGTGAACTAAAGTTACAACAACCCCTTTTCACAAATTACAACTCTAGAAGACTTAGATTCTTGTAATAACAATTACTTCCCCCCAGTACACAATTACAAAAAACACGTGCTTTAATAAACACAACACCAAACAATTAACAAATGCTATTATTCAGATATCCTAAATCCATTACAATCAATTTCACCTATTAAAATGCACCATTTAAATATAATTCCATTTAGTAAATCCATAACGATTAAAACAAAAGTTTAGTTTCCAAATCCACAAATATAGATAAAACAAATCCCAATCTTACTAATAGAATCACTTCATTATAAAATAACAACTGGTGCTTGCATGCACTTACCCCTTTAATATTTCTTTAAAAAAATTTTTTTACTAACTTAAAAAAAAAACAATTTAAATAAATATATTTAAATATATATATATATATATATATAAAATATATACAATTATACATATACATAATAAATATATTATTTAATATACATAAAATTATATACATATATTATATATAATATATATACATATTATATATAATATTTATATATCATATATAATATATATATAATATATATATAAATATAAATATATATATATAATATATAAATAAATATATATTTTCAAACCCCAATTGCAACATATAAAAAAAATCACAATACCCGCGCGCACAAGGACATAGCCCTGGTCGTGCCATTAGCATGCAGGGGGTTCTGCTGCCTGTGGCAGCGCTTACCCCACACGGATGTGGGGAGCACTGCACATAGTAGCACACCCTTGGTGTGGGTGTGGTTGGGGTTTTACCCTTGGCCAAACCAAAAACAAAACTCATTTAATTTTTATTCATTTATTTCCATTCCACAGTGAAGCATTCACCGTACGACGATTTTAGAATTCGCTTCCCAATAAAAATTTCACAGTGTTTGAAATAAAAAAAAACATTTATACATAATATATATATGTATATGTACATATATGTTTTAATATATATGTATATATTTATATGTAAATTAATCCAATCACATATTTAAGTTGAGCAAAAACATTACACACAAGAAGTTTTCTACAGGAAGGTTTAGAGATTTCATTTTCCCAGATAATTTAAAAGAAATAGGGAAACCAAACAAAATAATGATTTTCTACATAGATCTATAATTCCTTTTGTATCAATCTATTTCAAATGAATAAACTGCACAAAGGATTTTTAATTGTTTTCTACAGAGGTTCCTCCCTCAGGCAATCTTTTAAAAATAAAGAAACAAGAACTTCTACAGTATTGAAAATCTTTTCCCATCCTTTTTCCAAATTGCATTATAGTAATATAAATAACTTTTCAATTCAAAATTCACAAAAAAAATAAAGGAATCTGTTCCAGAAGAACTGTTGCCTCAAGAAATGTTGTCGAGCTTCTCTGTAGCTTCAATTTTCCAATGTAGCCAAAGCTTCCTCCAGTGCTATTGCCTCTTTCCAGAAAACACAACCATACACAACAATACATAGCCAAGAATTCTACAACAAAATCCTAAAACAAAATCCTCATAGAGATCCACAATTTCCTCTACAAATATTTTTAACCAAACCAAAAACTCTTCTCGTGAAAACAACTTTCTTCCCCTTTTTTTCCAATATTTTTCTCCGAGAATCAATTTACAACAATAAGATAACAAATTTCTAACTCATAGTTATCCCGATCAAAATATCTTTTCCATAAACAACCTAGATATTTTCCAACCAATTTAAATAAAATAAAACAATTTACTAATTGCAACCAATTTAAATACTCTTATTTATTTAATTACCATTTATTTTTAATAATAAAAATTACTCAACATAACTAAATTAAATAAATTTATATATTTATTCTAAAGCCTTCACAACAATATTTAAATTAATTAAATACTTAAATCAAATACACATTTAATCTACCAAATTAAACTTGCACAATAATAAAATACCCAGAACAACAATGATAAGGCTAAGACCAAAACTCAAACTAACGACACACTGTACTAGGGTAAAGGTATGACTAGGTAGCCTGTTACTATCTCCCAATATTACTGTTGAGTAGTGGACACGCTCATACCTATGAAACCAGGTGAAGCTAATGTTCTATACCTGCAATCCTGCAAACAAGCAAATGTCGTACATGTATACATATAGTAATTCATACACACCGTGAAGAGAGAATCGTGGAAATCATAGGGCACTCACAAGTGAGTGATGCAATACTGTTCTTTTCACCAATACAATGTCACATCAATTGATGAGATAATATATCAATTAAACTACAATAAACATATATAGCAACGTCATCACAACTAAGCATCTGCACAAACATAAAGCATATTAACATAATCACCATGCATATAATGTGTCATCACATCAATATAGTCTATCATCGCTCCACTGTCAGTGATAGAATAACAATAACATAAAATAAAGTCTAACAAATTATTTGAGCTATCAAGAAAACATAACAAATCGGAGGGGTGTCACAATATATGTATGAACATATATATCAAAGTGTACCTACATATATGTCAATATGTATCTACATATATATGAATGTGTATCTACATGTATATATATGTATCTACACATATATACATATATGTATCTATATATATATGTGTATGTATCTACATATATATACATATATATGCCATGTACATATATATACATAGATACATAGATATATAGATACATACATTCATATATAGATTGGAAGTTATAGTGTATGCATAGATAGAAATTAAATGAAAAGATTAAACCCATTAAAGTCACAATTATGCATGAAGAGAACCACAAATTTCCTTGAAAAATTGAGTGTGTTTATGAACAAAAATATTGGAAGTGTTCATAAACACCCTAGATGTCATAACATTATGGAGCACATTGTCGATGCACTTAGAACAGAAGAGAACTTTCAATCTATGGACAATCACATAGACACTTTAAATATTATGTTTAAAATTAGTAGAAAAATAAATAATAACATTCAACTTAAGTAACACAACACACCCATAACAAAAAAAATAAGTGATAAGAAGAAAGAAAAGGGAATGATAGGAGACAATGGTTCAACTATAGTGAGGTTAAAAACCTCACCTCTATGAATCAGAGATGGCCAATGGTATGGTGAATTTCTCCAAATGAATCCTGCAAACATATATGAAAATAGTCATTAATAAGAAAAGTGTAGTAAGGAAAGTGTTTAACTTAAAATAATAATGTATAGTATCCTTTTTTGTTTACCTTTGACATGCAATTCACCATCACCATGCCAATAATGAATTGAAATTGTACACCATCAAAGAAGATTGAACAAGACACAAATTTACAAGTGTCATCCGAATATACTAACATGTCTAAAAGAATGAAACGAATAAATCCTAACGAATATACATGAAATATATGACATTCAAATTGAAGAATCAAAATGAACAATTCAATTGAACATTGCAACTAAACAATGAAATTGAACATTCCAATTGAATAATGCAATTGAACAATAAAATTGAACATTCCAATTGATCAATCAAATAGAAAAATCCATTTGAACAATCCAATAGAACAATGCAATAGAACAATAACTTTTAACAATGCAATTGAACAATCAAATTGAACAATCCAATTGATCAATCAAATTAAACAATCTAATTGAACAATAAAATTTGCCAATGAAATTGAACAATCAAATTGAACCATCAAATTGAAGAATGCAATTGAACAATCCAATTAAACAATCAAATTGAACATCTGTACATGAGTTATACATATATACCAACATGATAGGGTGTAACAATCACAATCTATGGAATTGAAATGCATTGACATCCATAAACAGTGCAAGTTGAAACCCCAAATACTGAGTTATAGGGTGGTGGGTGACAAACATTGACTGTGCATAGAACTGATATATGTTCCCTGGCATATAGAATAAAAAAGAACCCTGAAATTAAACTAAAATGTCTTGACATTCATAAATAGTGTAAGTTGAAACCCTAGATATTGAGTTATAGTTTATTGTGACAAACATTGACATCACATACAACATATTTGCATTCCATGTCTTAAAGAGTTTAAATGAAAAACCCAATGTGATCAACATCATTGTGAAACCCTAGATATTTATAGATTTGTGGAAAACATATGCATATCATACAAGAGATTGGCATTTATATGTATGTATGTATGAGTGTATATATACCCAAACATGTATATATATATGTATGCATATTTATATATATACATACATATATATAAATATATATGAATAAATATACATATATGAATACATAGATACATAGATACATACACACACATTATATATATATATATACACATATACATACATACATACATACATACTTACACATTATATATGTATGTATGTATGTATGTATTCATATATATATATATGTATGTATATATGTGTGTGTGTGTGTGTGTTAGTTTTAATATATATAGGCACTAGTAGAGGCCTAGTGAGGTAAAAAAACTCACTTGAAAGAACAAGGGAGCTTTCGAGAGTGTAGAGCTGAACAATGAAGCATGGAGAGCCAAACATGTATGGATTCATAACCAAACGAACACTCCAAAATGTTTGCAAAAAAAAGGAATGAAAAGGAGCGAGATATGAGAGAATTTGGAGAATTGAATGAACCTTGATCTCCAAATTATGCACTTGATAGTCCAAGTGAGTGCAAAGGAATGCATAAGGAAAGTTGACCAGTAGAGGTAACGAAGGAGGTAGCGAGCGATTACTACTCTAAACTAGTTGTTTAGGGTGGGGAAAGGCAGTAATTGTATACATCTATTGCTTGCTCAGTAACACATTCCCTCTTGTGCAATACACTAGATTGAATGATATGAACCCAAACAAAAAACATGAATAGAATCATATGTTTTACCCTGAATGTAAAACCCAATATGAATTCCTATTTTTTGTTTAGTTCAACTCATTTAGGCTTGGTGCATTATTTTTCTCCAACAACGTTCTATGCACTTTTCTACATCAGACCCCTCTTTCTCCACACTTGTCTCCAATACTTGTAGGAAACACTTCCCTGAAACAACCTTATTATATAGAAAATTACAGGGTTTTTTTCCCTACAATGGTTAATTATGGAATGTGATTCACTGGTTCACAATTATAGGGTTTTTAGCCATGCACTTGTATATATATATATATACATATACATGTATATATATACATGTAAACATATATATAAATATACAATTTTATTTTATTTAATATGCATCTTCAAAGTTTGCAATTCAATGCTTGTTTTTTATGAACAGTTTGTAATGCAATTGTCTTTAATGTGCATGGAAAATTTATTCAATATATGAATGATGATAGTTTTTCAATTTTATTATTTGAATTGAAATGGCTTAGAGCATATATTTTTAGTGATACATGAACAAAAATTGCTTAAAAATTGTCAAAATGAAAGACAATGGTACAAACGTAGTGAGGTAGCAAACCTCAACTGAAAGACAAAGGGATCTTTCTTTAGTGTAGAGCTGAACAATGAATCATGGAGAGCCAAACATAAATATATAAAAATTATTTTTTTGTAGTAACAATCACATAAACAATTACAAATATATACATATACGAATATATATATATATATACATATATTTGTGTATGTATGGAAATATGTCTATGTATTAGTCTGTTCTTCCATGCACAATATATATATATATATATAGAGAGAGACATATATATATATATATATATATACATATATATATATACATATATATATATATGTATATATACATATATATATGTATATATATGTATATATATATATGTATATATACATATATATATGTAGATATATATATGTATATGTACATATATATATATATCTATATATATATATATGTATATATATATATATATATATATGTATATATATATAATATAATTGCATGGTAGGATATCTTCTAAATGAAAACAAGTATATGCATGGAAAGAAAAATACATATTTAGGAACAAAATAATATATTTGCATGGCAGAATAACTTCAGAATGAAAAAAATTGAATCCATTTTCATATTTGGGAATAACAAACACATATTAAAGGCAAATTGTAGAGTTAAAGTTTGTGCATTGTGAAAGAGAGGAATACAAGTGCATGGTAGAAAACCCTGAAATTTTGAACCAGTGAAAGCCTTCCATGTTTGGTAGTAACAATCAAATGAAAAAATAATTTCATAGACATAACTATTATGCATCTAAGAACAAAATAATACATAAACATGCTAGAATATCTTCAAAATGAAAACCAATCATACCATTTTCATATTTCAGAATAACATGAGAATATTATCAAAAAATTACAGAGTTAAAGTTTGTGCAGTGAGGAAGACACGAATGCAAGTGCATGGCAAAAACCCTCGAAATGATAAACATTAAAACCCTATGAATATTTCCTAGTAACAAGCAAATATATTGTATCCATTTTTGTATTTTGGAATAAAAACAAATGTAAAAATAAAATTGCAAATTTAAAGTTTGTGCAATGATGAACACATGAATATAAGTGCATGGCTGAAAACCAGTCAAATCCTTTCGATATTTCATCGTACAAGTCTAATAGTAATGAAAAACCATTTAAACCAGTCAAAACCATTTCATATTTCATATAAGGAAGCAAATATGAAAAGCACAATGCAAGGGTGCAATGAAGAATAGAATATTAGGAGTGTGTGGTTGAGTGTAGAAGAAAAGAAAACTAGTTAAACCCTCCCCACATTTCATTTAAGGCAATATTTCTCAAAGAAAAAATTTTGCAACAAAAATTACTGCAAAAAAATGTGCATGGCAGAATACCATCGTATTCGAAGATAGTGGTACAGGCTGAGTGAGGTTAGAATCCTCACCTGAAAGAGAAAGGGAGCTCTCAAGAGTGCAGAGCTAAACGAAGAAGCATGAAAAGCTAAACAATGAAGTGTGGAGATCTGAGCAGTTTCGGTGCCAAACCGAATGAACAATCGAGAATTTTTGCAAACAAAAGGAATGAGAGTGAGTGGGATATGCGAGAATGTGGAGCATTGAATGAACCTTGATCTCTTATTAACACGCCCGATAGTTTGAGTAAATGCAAAGGGACGTGTAAGGCAAGTTGGTTAGTGGAGAAAATGAAGGAGGCAACAAGCGTTTAATGCTCTAAACTATTCGTTAAGGGTGGCAAGGCTATCGTGGACATGTGGCTATTTGATCTAGTGTACACAGATGTGTTCACTGATTAAGGAGGTAGATGGGATCCACTTTCGGGTGGAGGGAAAAATGGGCCCATTTTGGAAACATTGGCATAAATGGTGCTTGATAGGTGGCAAGGTGCTCAATTTTTTTTTTTTAAAATATTGGGCCTAATGCACAAGTGGCAGGGTGACGTGGTAGGAAAATTTTTAAATTTTTTTGGTCCACATGGACCTCCAAAGTTGAACCGCCCTACTTTGGGATCCTCTCCCCTAATAGAAGAAAAGATTAGTAAATACAATCCAATATTCATTATTCATATATTTCATCTAAAAACTAAATTAAATATTACCTATGTATATTAAATCATATGCAACATAAAATGGTAAAATGGTATGATATTGAATGGAAATGGAATGTGGGAATGGGTATGAAGGTGTATGAAATAGGAAAATATATGGCATGAAATAGAACATAATTGGATCTAAGCATCAACTCCAACACCCCCCTTAAGATCAACTTTAGGGAGAAGTTATAAAACCCTAATATAGAATGAAATCATGGATGTATGGATAGGTCCCGAATATAAGTCTTGATGAGGTACCCATGTAAAAATAAATGAAATCTCTCATAACTAGAGAAAAAGAGAAAACCACATGGGAAAAAATCCTCTCCAAAAGAGAGAAAAATAAAAACCGCACTAGTGAAAGAAGGATACAAGGAGGACTCAATGTGACCCCCCAATGATTGCTTCTATCATGCAAGTAAAATAGATTTCCCCTAGTAGGAGAGATAAAATGAGGATATGAATCCCCCATAAAGAAAGAGTTCCCATGCCAATGATGAATGCTTGAAGACAGAATATGAATCACTATCTACAAACAAAATTTCTCCCCTTAGGAAGAAACAAATTTAGTAGTGATTGGAGAAGCTAATCCAAAAGAATGGGTGAATTAGGAATATAAATCCAAATGATGTGTGCCTCTAAAAACTTCTCACATGTCCAAATGTTGGAAAGAAATAATGCCAATCCAGAATCCTATGAAGACTAATAGAGAACAAGTTGCAAAGGTGATGAAGATGGTGGGCCAACATTGTTGGTGTCTATGAACAAAGAGGAGATAGATCTCCTCAAAATAAGCCTCCAGATCTACGATATAGTACTCCACAAATAATGATATGTTTGCAAGTGAAAAATACAAATTAGATGTGTCTGGAAGATGTATGTCCCATTGCACTAAATCAATAGGGGTGAAAGATGTGGTGATGTCAAAATAATCAGTAACAACAAAATATGATGGTGTAGTCTCAGTCTGTAGAGTGGGAACATGAAGACATGTCTTTGAACCATCATAACATGCAAGACTTGTGATATACTTAAGATCATCTAAAGTATCATCATCAAAGGGTATGGAATCTACATATGCAAGAGGGATGAGACAATATGCAGTATGATCCTTTGGATATGGAGAGATATGAGGGTCTCTGTGGATCTACCAAAGTCATGTCCAAAGTTTGTGGGGACACTCAATGTATGATACAACACACATAGTGTCAAGATCAACACTAGAACATATAACCCCTACAATATGATCTTAGATGATACCCCATGCTCATGATAAAATCCTTGGTGTGTCTGGTGAAGGTATGAGTCCATATAAATAAGGAAAAATATCAAGTCACCAGAGATGTGTCAGGATGCCATTTCACCAACTCATACTTATTCTTGTCCAAGTTGATCACAAACGGATGAAAAGAAAAACACATGATACTAATTCAAATGATCAAATCAGAGACTAATAACCTTAGTATTGATAAAGAAAATCAAATGATGCCATCCAACTCAAATAGATCATTTCTAGGTGAGAAGACATCCAAGTAATTAAGCAAAATATGAAATCACAAAATATACCTAGGGAAGATTGTATGAAAGTTGCATGAATAGATTTGAATAGATCTTAAATACCTTTCCAACACTACTTGAATAAAAAAAACCAGAGATATAGGAAAAAAATTATGATTTCAAAAGCATAAAATGAAGATCTAACTTTGATTGAAAATAACAAGAACACAACAAAATCTGATTGTGATACCTGCACCATTGGAAAGTACTTATAACTAGATTTTCAACAATACCTCATTTTCCTTATTTTGACATTGTATTCCCAAGTTATACCAAAAAGAAAAAAATATCTCCTTTAGGGAAAATAAGGGTTAGGAGGGGGCTTAGATGGGCTGTATGGTCATCTATATGACTGATGTTAGCTGATATGCTAAGAATATTCCCTCATTGGCTGAAAAAAATGGTTGCCTAAAAACTAATTTCCACATAATATTCCTGTAGATGCTTTTTTGGATGCTAACATAAGCACCTATCAATTTTTGTAGGGGTCATCAAAATCTAGTTGGTGACAGTTTTAATTAGTTGTCACAACTATTTTTAATTCACTGGTATATGTTTGACCCACTGATGGGTAGTTGAGGGCGGCGACCCTGTTAGTGGTGGGAATACAAACCTACCATGATATGCTACAATGTACCCTAGTTGTAGGATTTAAAAGCCTAAAAATATTTTTTGTTTGCTTTTTATTGAATTTTATAAAAAACTTTTTTTTTTTTGATTGATTTTTTAAATTCTGGCTAAAAAATTAAAAAACCAGAATATCAAAAGCCTTGTGTACCTAGAGCAATAATTGTTCCCTAGGGTTGCATAAATTCTTTATGTTTTCAACTTCCTATGTGAATTCCTATGTGTTGACATGTGGCAGCTAAATTCTTTTTTCTTTTTTTCAACTTCTCCAAAATTGATGAAACAATAGGTGTTCTTTATGTTTTCGATTGTTTTGGACTTAATTGTGATGCCTATTTCACCCTAGGATGAGTTTATTTTTCCCTAAAGGTCTGATCTCTCAAAATTTGGATAGGAAGCTACAAA
Organism: Sequoia sempervirens; assembly: GCA_007258455.2. Classification (NCBI taxonomy): domain Eukaryota; kingdom Viridiplantae; phylum Streptophyta; class Pinopsida; order Cupressales; family Cupressaceae; genus Sequoia; species Sequoia sempervirens. The sequence continues at coordinate 21,642,682 of VDFB02058242.1, read as the reverse complement.
TTTGGAGCTCTAATACCATGTTGAAGTTGATGATTGAACTCCACATCACCCAAAAATCACCTGCAAGAAATTATCCTATCATACAAGAAAGATCAAAGAAACTAATTAGCTATGCAACCAAGAGAGAAAAGATAGATCCAGAAAAGAATTGGTATGTGCAATGTATTAACCTAAATGATTCTTAATAAATGATTATAATGAATGTGCATGCTTATAAAATCATGAACATCAAACCCTCAATGCAAATTGTATTAGATTATGACAAGTGTCTTAATCTCATGCAATGAGACAACTAGACCTATAATTAGCCCAATCTAATAATAAAAAACACTCCTAAGTTTAACTTAAATGAACTAAAGTAATAAAGGAATTAATAATTAATTAATGAATAATTAATTATCAAGTGATTATCCTGATTACTCCAACAGCTGCCATCCATGACAAAGGGGGAGACTGCTGGAATTTTGGAGATTTTGGAAGCTTGAGTTGTTTGTGAGTTGCTTGGGTTTTGTCATTGATGCCAACCCCTTTGTATAAAGAGAGTGTTGGAATGCTACTGGTATTGATATTGATGTATCTAGTATTTTTGGTATTGATGTCAACACATGTTGGTGTTGTCATTAATGTCCAACTTCAGTATAGTTGCAAAGGTTGTTGGCATAACTTGTGTTTGGGGAGAATTTTGTAGTTGCAAAGTGTTGCATGTTGAAAATTATATTATATATGTGTTGTAGAGATATTAGTAATGTTTCTAATCAAGTTGGATCACTTGGTTTCCAAGTGATTTTGAGAAAATTTGAATAAAAGAGATTTTAGTGTGATAGAGTGGTGTTTAGTGTTTTGCTCCACATTTTTTCATGATTATGTTGAACACCTAGAATACCGAGAGGGGGGTGAATTAGTATTCTATTAAAACATTTAGTAATTATCCAACCAATAATAAAAACATATCTAACTACAAATATGAATGAAAACATTAAAGAGATCACAACACCACATAACACATGAATACCAATAGTTTTATGTGGAAAACTCAAAAAGGGAAAAACCACAATGAGGATTAGCTCACAATATATTATAACTAGTTATAAGATATTATAGGGCTCACTTCCAGGACACACTGTCTTTGTAAGGCTCACAACCAAAATTAGAGACAAGACAAAAATGGCTACACAACCAAAGTGTGAACTGATGTAAGATGCACCTTCCTTTTGCCGAATTCAATTCCAATGAAGCTCTGAATATAAAATACTGCTCTGCTCAATAGTTGCTCAACATACACAACAATTCTACCCTTATTCTGATCTCACACATACAAATTCACAAGTTCGTACATTATCAAATTTTACACATATCACATAAAATTCCTTCCTTTTTACTCATGCAACTCAAAACTGTTCCACATATATACCCTATTACATCCACATACATTAATTAGGTCGACCTAATTAGATGCAACCCTATTTTATTTCAAAAACACTTTGTTGACTTCATATTTGAAAACAAAACTTCTTCATGCTAAAAAAAATGTGTAAAACTTGAATTTAGGTTAGCATGGATCTAAAATTGGTCCCCTTAACATCCACAATACATATTAATCTTCATAGCACAATTTCAAGTATTAGGTTGGCCAGGAGTTAGACCTACTCACAAAATAAACTGATCTGACCAACATTGATGATCCATATGACCATATAAGCATGTACCATCTGGAAAGTATGTAAAAATGACACCTATAAAAGATCTCCCAAAATTGTAGTTTGAATCCAAATGCTAGAGGAACACAAACCAGATAACTCATACCACCTTGCACTATATAAGCTAAAAACTTATATGTCGATCTCCTGCCACTTGTAACTTTCATCCTATTAGACTAGAATCATTGAAATCTTGATCATAGATGTATTTAGTAGTCCTAAAAAACATACTATAACCAAAAAAATTGCTCTTATAATATGAGCTACTCTAGACCAAATTACGAGATAAAGGTGTCACCAAAAAGTATTTACCAGATTAGACAAAACTATATAAAAAAAATGTTGGCGTCAATGACAACACATCAAAGGGTTTCTTCTTCATTCTTCCAACAATCTCCCCCTTTTTCATTGATGGAAACATGTGCCAAAATGAATCTCAAAAAATACAACTTCAAAACTATCTTCAAAACCTTGTATGAACTCTCCCTTTCAAATATACAACAAAACTTCTCCTAGTAAAACTTCTCAACAACACTAGCACTAGAACTTCCTTACCAAATCTTCTCCAAAATTCTCCCCCAACAAAATATCTTAACTTTGGCACCAAAAATTCTCCCCCTTTGACATCAAGGACAAAGGGTGTGCTAGTGAGACACATGTATAAAAATACAATTAATACAAAATGACTAGCTCCCCCTTAGGGAGTTATCCCAATAATTACATCTAATTATATATACAGAAAAGAAAAACTGAAAGTAACTGAAATAGAGTAGTAATATACAAGATGAAATGTGTTCACTCAAAGGAGGAATCACCTTCAAGTTCCTTGAGAATGGATTCCCAAGAAGATTTCTCTTCATCCCAACTCTTCTTAGCTGTAGCAAGAACCTTATGCATTGATTCCAAATCCACCAAACTCTCCTCTCCCTCTTCCAGAGTAGTCAGATTAGGATTGATCTTTTCAATTTTTTTAGCTTCAACAAGAGAACTTTCTATTGGTATATGATTGCACTTTAATAGGTCTCCAAGCTGTCTAAATCGCCTTATCACATACTCTTTCTGCCTTTGAAAGGTGAAAAACTAGTTTTGCAAGTCTGAAATGGCAATCCAAGAGGTATAGTTTCTATCTTTTGTAAGGTCATAAGCTTCAAAGGAATTGGTTAATTGTGACTCTATTGCATCCATTAGGTACTTAATACCTTGAGTGGAATTTGGCCACTGTTGATGGGTGATTTTGCACCTTCTCAACATAGGCATCGCACAAGTGTACTACCTCTCTTCAAAGGTAGAAATCTACAAACAAGTTCTAGATTACTAGCCCAAGGTCTCTTAGGTGTCAGGTCATGACAATGCTTGGAATAATTTAGTTGGTTGATGTGATTTGATGGTAATCCTAGGGTGGACTTCATGGTTTACAAAGCATGGGAAGTTGGGTCTACAAATGGAGTTTCAAGGTGCTAGAAGTGAATGAACAGTGGCTGCTCACTCAAAATAGCAAGCTAAAACTCACCATGTTCATTTGATTTATCATTTTTTTGATGCTTGGAATCCTAATCTAACAAAGGACTGAAAGAAATAGCAAAAGAAGAAAGGGTAAGAGAAGCTGATCTAAATCTAAGCCATGAATGGACAATGACAATGGAGGCTGCTATAGTAGACAAACTTCCTAAAATTGAGTTTTTCTTGACCGAGAGAAACCTACAACTACAAAAAACCAATGCAATCTTCTAAGGTCTGCTGATTTTTAGATTGTACATGCACATTATGAACATACAATTGAACTAAGTTGCAACAATGGAATAAAGAATCTCAGGCTAACTTTACACAATAGCTTGTCATCAACAAGTGCCAAAAGTATGGGCTGGAAATTCATCAAATACCATAACAACAAATACTGGTCATTATCACAACCATTCAAGATACAATCTAAAACTAACATGGAAGTTGAACCATGCATACAAGATGAGAAAAATCAAAGAAACACCCATAAAACAATGCAATGCTTCCCTCTCTTGCTACAAAATTCCCTTTACACCAATTCTCCAACCATTTACAAATGAGGAGCAAGCCCCTATTTATAGTTTTCCAAAGCCCAAATGAATGGCCAAGATTTAATCACAATGCGTGGCCAAGATTCATTACAAGTTATGGTTTCACCTAACCCCCAATATACAACAATATAAAATATAGTTTTGTCCTTTTCCCTATCTTGGCTTGTAGTGGTCCAAGTACTGTAGCATTTTATTTTTGTAGCTGTTTTATGGACTATGGCTGAAAATTGTCTAGGCTGTCCCCTATCTAACATGTTTACAAAATTATTTGGTCAATAAAGTGCATCTCCTCATGGATTTGTATTACCAAAGATTATATATGCTGCTCTTGATCTCATGGGACAAATTCTGATGGATCATGATCATTTGTTTGAAAGGGAGGAAACAACATCTCCCTCCCACTTCTGGTTTTAGTAAATAGTTTGTTGACTTCTTTTACTATACAGTCACACGTTGGTTAGTCCTCCTTTGAAATACCATTCATCATTTTGGCCATCAATCCTTCCGAGAATCTTCATTTTCCTTGGAATGCACCTGTAGGTGGACAGTTGAAGGCATTCCCTTAGCATGCACCATCTATGTAGGTGACCTCTGATCTTCACTTTCTTTGCAAACTTGGCAGGTAACATGTAGGTCTCCCATTTGGATTGCATCCTTTATGAATTGATCTCCCCTCATTTTAAGATTAATCCTCAAAATATATTCTTAGTGAAGCTCTTGGTAGCACGACGTTGTAGGCGGGAACATCATGAACAATTTTCTTCGGCAATGAGCTCCTTTGGAAATCGTCGTTTTATAATTAAAGTCCTGATCAAAACAATAGATTGAATTAAACCCATGCAAATAACGATATGAAACCTTTAAATATGATTATTTGATACTCGTATGACTACATAATTTTAATGTTTAGTGATTGTTTAATTATAGTTCAAATGGTCCCCATCACTTCATATTCTTTAAGTAACTAATAATAAGTAATAACAATACTTGAAAAGGGAAATTTAGATGGCCTAGTCACAACTTGATAATAGGGAAACATTATGAATCACAACATTTCAGGATTAGAACCATTCCCTTTTAATTTCACTTAATTCTTATGATTAATTCAAATCACTGTGTGTGTACATGAAGCTTCTTAAATTTAGTGATCATCCCTTTTGAATCTCGAATTAGCAATTAATTAATAAGTGAGAGCTTCACTATTCATAATAATTGGATCGTTGAACATCATTTTCCCGAAGATTGTTGATGCTTGCTTGATAAGGTTTGTAAGATTAGCACATCTAAAGATTTCATTTTATCAGCCCCTGAATCTCATGTAATTGAACCTCAGCTCACATTAATTGCATATTATTCTTATCCCTGCCACCATAACCTCGGCTTCATTATGTTGACAATAACTCAAATGATGAACCAACCTTCTTCCAACTTGTTCATGTTTTGCAAAGGCACCGGAATGTGGGACATCAAGCACAGGAGGGAGTGGAGAAAATGTCACTCAAGAAAGATGACAAGAATGGTCATAGGCCCCATGTAGTGCAAATCTGCAAAAGTACATACGAAGGGGGGAAGCACGAGAAGAAAACAGTCGATGATGGTGTATTCGTCCATGGATTTCATGAAAGAAGAGTCCACAATGGGCTTTTAAAATCAAATCCCTCCATCACTTGAAAGAGAAATGCAGCCTTTTGAGAATGCCCGTGAGCCCATGATGCCCAACTTACTTCGCCCCATCATCATAGCAAGTTTAGCATGAGTTAATCACTGTTGTGGTAATTCAGTGCTTAGTTGGCGTCACCTTAATTTATCATGTGAATTTTTAAGCTCAAAAACCCCTTTCAATTTCAAAACACCTATGAGAGACAGATTTCAAATGATGGAAATGACATGAGAACCATTTTCTTCCACCATAATATTGGTATTTTGGGTGTTCTACAAGTCCTTCAAGCCATTGCACTTATTGGCCCGCCACCTTAAATCATACTCCACACTCCTTTTATGATGATGCTGGCTTGTTCTTAGACATCGTTAGGCAACGCCATTTGAGGAAGTTTTTATGGAACAAGAGGTTGAAAAGGATAAGAAAATTGCTACTGTGGGGAAGTGATCATGGGGATGTCTCCTTTAGATGCCACCTTAACATGGGATATAATATGCGGGATGATGTGGAGGTGATACTACCGAAGCCAATGAGGGGAATACCTTCGAAAGAGGCGTCCATGAAGGTTGTGGGCTCCATAGAGGGAAAATATGATAGACGGATGAATGCATGTTGTGGCTACAGGGAAGCCATTTAGTAATGACCTTCAACCATGACAAGCTTGCAGTCAAAACCCGCAAGAGACAATGAGGCTAGAAGTTAGTGTAGGGAGGGTCACTTAAGTTCGTTGTGAAAGGGTGGTACCAGTAGAGCAGTTGCCCGCAAGCCAACCCTCGTGGAATAGAAATTTTTCTTCCAATATAGTAATGCAAAAGGATCTAAGTCATGAAAACCTTCAAGCATTGGTGTATCTTCATTTGTGAAGCCATGAGAGGAGTCAAACATGTTATCATAAAGATCGGCGCCACTATGGCTTCTTTACAATTAAAGTACCATCACTCTCATATCGTTCTACTTGGTATTAATGTACGATCTTAAATTCAATGAATGATCAAAATGTTTCTTGAGATCCTACTTACAATCGTGCTCAAGTTCCATAGATAGAACACAAGCCATATGTCTGCGTTGGCTGCATCTATCACTTTGATTAAGATTTGTTCAACTGTCCATCATGATTGTTTATTGACCTCCTTCCTTTGCTTAAACCACACATAGAGATGTATCTGTTCATCCCATTCTTTGAAACTCAACATTTAAAGGGATCAAGGTTCCATTCAAACTGAATAACATGACTCGGCTGGCACTTAAGTCCTAGATGAGTTTAGAAGACCTACGAGTTATGCAATCATTGATGAACATTATGTACTCGCCTTCGAGTGCTTGTTGTTTTTTGACCACGTGAGAACCGTTTAACTGAAATACAGGTTGAAATAGTGGCATCTGGGAGCAACAATTCTACAAAATGCAGAGATGTGGAAGGCGCAAGCTGAGCTTGGTGAGAGGGCATCCAAGGGAGTGGTGAGATCCACATGGAGAAGGTCCATCAAGGAAAGTGCAAGTGAAGGGTGCAGGGTGCCGCCATGGTATTGCTATTAAATGGTTGATCTCAGAGGTGGCGTACTCCACATAAGTAGAGCTCACATGAAGGGAGGCTACATTTAATTGTTCATTGAGTATATGCTACCTCAACCGCTCTTCAGTTAGAGCTATTTTCGCCTAATGATAAAAGACCTCAAATGTTGGAAGTGACGATTGTTGGCCACACTTGGACATTGTTTCCTCCTTTTCTAGTTATAAATGATTACATGCAAGCCTTCATTTGGCCTTTTCGAGTCTTCCATTGGTTTATCAATGTTTATGATGATTTGAATTTAATAGCTACACTAGTCTTGCTACAACAACAAGGAAGCTAATGGACCTTGGAAACCAATGGTCTGTAGGAGGGAGAGCTCGCGGGAGTAGTAACGAGGAACACCATGAAGGGAGCATTGTAGATAATGATATCGAGACTGACGACTCTTGCACCTACGAAGCCCACATGAGAGAAATCTAGCAAACATTTGATGTAGCATTGTCACGTATGAAGGAAATTAAGAAAGAAAAGTTCACCATGGGAGTCCACAAATGAAAGGATGTTAATGTTGTCTTGAGAACCGCCACTCCTATGATAGAACCTTCAAAAAAGAAAAGGCCACTATCTCTGGGGAAAATGCACACTTTACCATTAAAATTACTATGAGTACGCATAATATGGCAATCAAATCGTCATGATGAGATCCTTTATTCATAGATTGATTACTTATGCCTACTCAATGTACCTAGCCATTGCACCTTTTGTGATTTCCACCCTCCTAAATTTCAACCCCAATCACACACCAACCACACTATAATGATGATTGAGCAATCGTTACTTGCCTCCTATGTCGCACTTCTTGCTCTCCAATGCTTTAATAGTAATAACGCTATCACAATAATGAATTTGGCCATTTTCCGTGTTGGGGAGTCTACTCGGTAATACATGTGCTTCAAATGAAATGATGAAAGAGCTAGAATCAGGAAAGCCATTCATGAAAGAAATGCAATGAAGAAGCGTGAGAATCTGATACAGGTTGTCCATGCAGATGAAAATGCTATAGAATCCGTAGAGGAAACTGTCGTGGGGCAAAACATGCCAGTGGCATCCCACATGAATCTATTTGGTGAAAGTGGTTAAGGGAACAATAGGAGATAGGTGGAGGCCCGCATTGTTGTCCTTGTAGTGCACAATGCTATCCTTCGATAACCATCATTAGCATAGAATTCCACATTTACAATTACTACATGGTCACCTTGATATTACGCCGGGAGGTGGTGGTGTAGAAGGTAGAAGTGAGCACACCAACCGCAAAAAGGTTGTTAGGGAGGAATGTTGTGAGCAGAGAGGTAGCCTACAGTCCCATGAAGAACCAACTTGAAGATGTCATTAAGAATGTCATTCGGGAAAATCCAAGTGAGGGCAGTCATGGTGTTAGCGAATAAGTGCATGCAGGTGAAAAGTGTGGGTATGTCGTGTATGAATTCTATTTTGCAGCAGCAAGGTAATGGATGATAGCCATAGTGGGGAGGCCCACAAGAGGATGATGACATTGGTGGGTTGGCGGTCCACAAAGCAAGGAGGCAACAAAGGGTTTCCATTAAGAAACTACATCATGGTGATGACCTTTCATAGGCAGCAGCCCACAAGGGCAGACCCATCGATGAGTTTTGACTCAATGGTTTATTCACGAGCCTAAGATCCCATTCTAAGGAAATGACATATCCGAGGTTAGAGCTATGGGGCGACGCAAGAGCTTAATTTTTTAGACAATAGCGGTCAGGTGAAGGTAGGCCACACATAAAGACCCGCAAACATTTTGAAATTAGATGATTTTGAAGCATGTTGGGTCCAACTTGGTAATGGGAATGACAGGGCAGAAGGGCCAAATGCAGAGTCTACCATACGGGTGAAAGTCAAGGGTCGATCGCTACTATGCAGCAAGATGGGAATAGATACTTGCATGAGCCGACCAGCAACTGCGGGTCCATGATGCCCAACGAATGTAGTGGAAAAAAAGTAGATGTGGAGCCTGCCATGTGGAAGGACACTAAGGCTTGAATATAGGAAAATGGCAGAATGCAACGATGAATGATAAGAGGATACCTGTGAATGCTAGTCTGCAAGGCTCGATGAACGTCATGGCGATGAGCTAAGGGAAACCCGCATGACCCAGCACATGAAGGAAAATGACTTGGTGAAATTTAGATAGGTGGACTTGTACAAAGGTATTTGATCATTTAAGGAACAAGACCATCTTGGGCTCAAAAATAAAGGTGTGTAAAGTGAGGCAAAGGAAAAGTAACCCTTTAGGAGCAAGGACAGACTCATTGGGAGTGAAGAAAAAGAGGGGGTTCATGCCCTTGGTGGGGCGTGTGTGCAAAACATGCACAAAAAATGGCGACTCGCTGGGGAAATGCTCTTAAGCATTTTGATGAAAAAATGGAATCACAAACCTAGAATCTTTGGTTTTTTCCTTCATGCTAGAGAAAAAAAATCAACCACTTGACCAAAGGATCAAAACCATTAGCTAACCCAACCTTCAATATACTGAAAATACAAATGTGTGATCATGTATTAATTTCAATCCTTAAGTGGGTACAGGAACCCAAGCCCCGTCCAGTTAAAGTACATAGTTTATTCTAACTCCAAAAGCATCTGGGACATTCCCTCCCTGCTAGTCAGGCATCCATAGCTTTGATGAGGTTTTCACTGTGATTCTCATGAACATTACTCTACTGTTGGCTGGGCGTCCATAGCCTCAATAGAGTTGTTCATAACCTCCTAAAGAGTTGAATTTTTTTTTTTAATTTTCAATAGTTTTCTTTTCTTTTCTTTTCTTTTCATTTTCTCTTTTTAATTCTTTCATTTCAACCCAAAAGCAATGAAGCTCGCACTCAGGGCTGAGAATCATAGTAGCGCTAAAGCAAAATTTTAGATTTTTCACTTAAATGAACTTTGCAAAGGGACCTACAACGACTGCCGAATTCTTAAGATGTGTGAAAGGATATAAGATCTTAGAATACATCAGAATTGGACTAACCAACAACTTATCCCCTTCGAATCAAACATCTGGGTCACCTAATGCTAATAGAAGACCCTTGCCATCCACTCTAAAAACTTGATTAGAGTTTGTTGAAGAAATACATAGAACAACCCCAGACAATAAAATGGTTGTCATGCATGCAAATATGCCTAGCTAAAAGCAGAGGGACGTTGAGAAAAGCAACAAAGTGGGAGAAAACATAAAGCAAGCGGAAAGCGAATGGAAAGCGAGCACCTAAACTAACCAAGGAGGGAAAGAAAATGAAAATAGCAAGGAAAATGCTCTAAAGAAAGATAACCTACATCAAACCATCTAATCCTAATGAAATCAGGAAAGCAAAGTATATACACAAAGCCTACACTATCCAAAATTGACCTATGTACAAAGATATTTATGAAGAACGACACTAGGAAAGGAAAACTGATATTCACACTCATTGAAATTCGTAATGCATGCACAAGCAGATGGGAAATTATTATAGTCCTTAACCATGCACACTCATCCTTATATTTGAAAAAATCAAGTTCAACATTGTGACATTCAAATTTAATCACATATTCATGAAAAATCAACAATTGAGGTAATTCATTAAACCCATGGTTAATCCATAAACATGTCCATCTCCCCTCATTCTCATAATCAAAATGATAAATGCTGCTATGAGTATTCATAGGAGTAAGGAAAGATAGAACCTGGATTTCATCATGTGGCAGCGACATGGTTTAACAGTTGAGAGAAAGCACTACATCATCAGTAGTTATGTTGGCAGCCTTAGGTGGAGGCGTTGGATGGTGCGACATTCCTGATCTTGGGCTTGCATAAGGCTAGAAGAACGAGGCAACAAGAACCTCTTCCAAGCCACTAGTGGGACCCATAACCTCTATTGGTTGTTCTTCAAGGAGATACACTTCATCTTGTTGATCTTTTGTAGTCCATGGCTCCACTTGATTTCTATCCTCAAAAGGTAGTGTGCTGTCCCATCCCCTTCCCCAGGTGTTGATCTCAATTTTATGATGTTCAATGTCATAGGAAGATGAAATGGATGAATTTTTCCTATCGTATCTCTCTAAATATGAAAGAGGATCAACAATGATCAAGGCAGAAGGATTCCTTGTTTCAGCCTATTCCTATAGTTGAAATGTTATGTTACCTATGTGAGTAGCCCCCAAGGCATCTCTACCTTGGTTTTCTTCTCCCCTTAGTTGGTGTGGTGTGTCATGATGCTCACTTGTCTCCTCTTGTTCACTATCACTATAGATGGAAAAGGATTTCCTTTCCCAATCTGAAAGCTCTAATGTTTCACCATTTGGAGGTTTAGGTAGTATATCCTCATCACTTCCTTCTTTTGTGTCACTATACCTTTGTGGCACAATTCCAAGTGGGAAGAAATTAGCAAGGAAAATTGTCCCATCAAGGGGATCAATGTATGATGAGTGGTCCACCTCCAAAAATCCCCCATAAATCCTATCATCCATCACATAGAGATGTTCTACAAGAGGGAAAGACTCTTGATGTCTGATGGAAAACATTCCTATTTTCTCCGCTTCATCATTTGAAGACTCAAGACTATGTTGTTCCTCTTCTATTGCTGTCCCATCACCTTCTTGAGGACTACTTTCAACTAATTTTTCACTTGGTTTCAGCTCTTGGTTCTCTAGTTCAATACTCAATGCACTTGGCTTCCCCACTTGTTCTTTAACTTGTTTGATGGCCTCTTGGAATAGTTCACACATGAACTCAAAATTTGCTGAATCATGGAGCCCGCACTATCCCAACAAAAATAACACTTCCAATTCTACTTGGTGCCTTAGCTCTGACCAATCCCTTGCTATTCTTGACACAAGCTCATTATATCTTTACACTATCAGATCTTCATCGTTAGTTGAGAAGGAAGTTTGATAGTAGACAACCATGACCTGTGGTTGTTCCCACTCCTCTAAATCATCATTTTCAAATGCTTAATCACTATCATTTATGAAGGAAAGGTTCTCTAATCTTATTTCACTTATGATTTCATCATCATTTTCTATTTCCCCAAGGCTTTCAACCTCTTCTTTTTTATTTTTAGAATTTGTATTGGTTGTCCCAACATATGTTGTTGCAAATTCTGTTAATTCATCTTCAACTGCCAACGGTCCCTCTTCTTGAGTGGAGGACTGCCCTTTACCAATGAAGGAGAGGCTTTCTAATTCCCTTCTAAGTGAACTTTCACGAAAGCTTCTTATTGTCCCAAGGAAATCAACTCCTTCCTCTTCATTTTCAGCCTCAGTGTCTGTTGTGCCAACACTTACTTTTTTGGAGCTTCTTGGTTCAACTTCAATATGCTATCCTATAGATATTGAAAACTCTCTTATCTCATGGGATGAATCATCTTTATTGTGAGTTGGCTGCTATGACTTGTTTAAACAACCCTTGAATTGAGTAATGATGTATACACATGATAGACAAGTAAATTCTGAATGAGGTGCATTATGGAATCTGCACCAACTAGACATCAACACTTCTTCTAGTGTTAGTCCCTCCTTGTTGTTCAAGTGTTCTTGGACCAACTCCTTGAAGGCCTTGGATGCTATTTTCATCAATTCTTGTTTTGGGTCTGGCAGAGCTAAGGGCTAGTATATTTCCCAAAAGGGAATTTCTCCTTGTAAGACCCTTTCAATTCTGCCCAAGAATGTCAAACATTGCATTTCATTGCGTCTATGAGTGCCATGGATTCTACACTTATATGTCAATGCAAATTGTTGCAATGGTCTCTTGAATCTCCAATTTAAATATGCATGTAGCTGAGTGATGTTGATTTGCAAATGCTACTCCATTTCAACTCAGCTCTTGTTCTTGTTTGCCTTGTCTTCAAATTTTCTAATTTTAAATTTCTAGCATATAGTGAGATTTCCCTATCTCAGATTTTTACTTGAAGGTTCTTTTCAATTTCCAATTTTCAGCTTTGTAGCCTCAAGCTCAACCAAGCCCTCCATGTAGCGCCAGTTCTATTGATGGGTGTTTTTTCACCTTCTCAACATAGGTAGGACATAAGTGCACTACCTATCTTGAAAGGTAGAAATCTGCAAACAAGTTCCAAATTACTACCCCAAGGTCTCTCGAGTGTTAGGTCATGACAATGCTTGGAATAACTTTGTTGGATGATGTGATTTGTTGGTAATCACAGGGTGGCCTTTATGGTTTACAAAGCATGAGAAGTTCCATCTACAAATGGAGTTTCAAGGTGCTGGAAGTGAATGAATAGTGGCTACTCACTCAAAACAACAAGCTAAAGCTCACCATGTTCATCTGATTTAGCATTGTTTTGATGCTTGGAATCCTAATCTAACAAATGACTAAAAGAAATAGCAAAAGAGGAAAGGGTAAGAGAAGCTATTCTAAATCTAATCCATGAATGAACAGTGACAATGGAGGCTACTACAGTAGAAAAACTTCTTGAAACTGAGTTTTTCTTTACCAAGAGAAACCTACAACCACACAAAACCAGTGCAATCTTCTAAGGTCTGCTGATTTTCAGATTGTACAAGCATATAATGAACATAAAATTGAAATAAGTTGCAACAATGGAATAAAGAATCCCAGGCTAACTTTACACAATAACTTGTCATCAACAAGTTCCAAAAGTATGGGCTGGAAATTTATCAAAAACCATAACAACAAATACCATTATCACAGCCATTCAAGAAAATACAATCTAAAACTAACATGGAAGTTGAACCATGCATGAAAGATGAGAAAATTCAAATAAACACCCATAAAACAATGCAAAGCTTCTCTCTATTGTTGTAAAATTCCCTTTACACCAGTTCTCCAACCATTTACAAATGAGGAGTGTATACACTTGAAAATGGTCATTGCATTCAATTAATTAAATACAACCTATTTGATTAATACTTCAACTACATATAAATAAGGTCTTTATTTATATTGTTCACTTTCCTTTTAATTCTCTTAATTCACATTCTTCTAAATTAAATAAACAAAAAACCCTAAACGTGTTTATTTAATTAATCTTCCCTAATCTTGATTAAGAATTAGAGCACATTTCTACAACTCTTTTTATGTGCAACCTCATAAAGGTCACATGAAAATAAATATGCCTAATTATTAATTGGCTTTATTCCCCCACACTTCCAAAAAACTTGGAGCACATGGGTCTTTGTTTCACACACTTGGAATCTCATACATTTGGCATGCTTCCAATTGGTCAAGGGTTTCTCTTCACACACATGGCATGTTGCCCTTGGTCAAGGGGACAACATCCTGATTCCTTTCATCTCCACTGTTTATCTTGTCTCCTTTGAATCTAAACCATTGATAGGTGCCACCTCACAAAATGCTTGCAAAAATCTATAAATACACCCCTTATCCTTTGCATTTATCATCGACCTTTTGAGTAATGTTATCATGCTATTTTGAAATACAAATTGGAATAGTGTTATAATGCCATTTTTCATCCACACTTTGAGCATTGTTACCATGCAGGTTTTTCGTAGGAGCTTGGAGATTTCATGGAGGCTTATACTTAGCTTTCATATCATGTGTTACTTTGCATTCTCATCTTAGATTAATTAATTGCTTCATAGTTACATTTTATCATCTCCATTGCATCATAGTTACAGTTTAGGTCAGTTTTCTCTTTTGTTGCATTTGAGCATATGCATAATCATGGATAGCTCACTATAGTTGCATATCATCTCACTCATCTCCACTTGCTCATCTATCATCAACATCATCCTTCATTTATCATTGCATCCATTATCCTTTCCATCATTTCGTTTCATTTAGAAGCATACCACTAATCATTTTAGCACACATTTGCATACCACTAATCCTTCCACCACACATTCACACATAGAAATAATCTTAGCTTGTATACTAAGCATCAAATATCATTTTCTAGGCAGTCATTTTAACAACCTTTGTGCCCATAGAAATATGAGGGCCAAATGGTTTAATAAATCCCTAGAATTAGAGAACAATGATATGTACTTGAAAGGTTTGATTGTATTACGAATAGATTAGTTTTACTTGTTTCAAACTTTGAATGTAAATAATCTCATTAAGGTTTGTGTTGACATTAGAATAACTCACTCTACACATTTTGATACATGCACAAAATGGCTCCCACTGTGGGGCCTTTGCCTCACATATTACTAACTTTTTTTTATGGTTTCATGATTGTAGGTTCAAGGTTTATGACTTGGGAATGTTTTGCACTAGTTTGGAGGCAATTCTAAGCTGTTACAAGGCATTTTTGGGCTGTTTTTAGAGTTTTGACACCTCTTTTCTTTGTTTTGGAAATTCTTGCAAGCAGTGTAGAGACCATTTTTAGCTGTTTTGAAACCATTCTGGCCTGTTCTGATAGTTTTGGCACCTCTTGCCTTTGTTTTGGAAATTCTTGCAAGTAGTGCAGAGACAATTTTCAGCTGTTTTGAAACCATTCTGGCATGTTCTGAGAGTTTTGGCACCTCTTGCCTTTGTTTTAGCACCTCTTTCAAGCTATCCCGAGACTGTTTTCACCTGTTATGGGACCCTTCTAGATCACTTTTAGAGTTTTGGTTTCTCTTGCACCTATTTTGGTGCCTCTTGTCAGAGTTTTGGTGCCTCTTGCATCTTGTTCTAGGTCCCTTTTCACCTATTTTGAGACCATTCTATACTGTTTTTATAGTTTTGGCACCTCTTGTTTCTGTTCTGGCACCTCTTGTCTCTGTTTTGGCACCTCTTGTAGTTTATCATAAAAATTAGAAACTCACATTCTGTGTTGTGCATTTGTAAGTTTTCCTAGATTTGTTGTCAAAGACTCAAAACATAAACTACTAACATATTGCGGGGGTTGGATGTTATTTACTTGTTTCCTTTGGTTAAGATAGGAATGTAGCTTAAGTAAAGGGATAATGAACATCATGTTTCCTTTTGGTTAAGTTAGGAACATAGCTTAAATGAAAGGGGAATGAACACCATGTATTTATTATGTGATGAATGGTAGGCATATGCTCTCCATTTAACTGGGTGATCCAAAAAAGCTAGACCCATTCTTATTTATGTGTGAGTGTAAGTGGAGTATATGGCATGAGTTCTCTCTCTTTATTCATGCGAAATAAAGATCGATCGAACTATGGGTATACTTGCTTGCTTTTTTTTATCCTAGAGGGTTTACCTTGTGGGAAAAAGTAATCACCCAAGGGAACGACCCAACCGATAACACGCTAAAGCCAAGTGACTTCCAACTAGGATATAAATGTGGATACTTGAAGAAAGTTCAAGTATCATGAGGATAATTCTGACGAGATGGATCGAAAGGGAATCTCACCATATGGATTATCCCCCACGAACGGAATGCTCACATTAAAACCCTTGTAGATTTTCCAAAATCCTTTATCTATTCTTTGGTGCAACAACAGTCATTGCCAAGGAATCCACATTCTCGTAGTTTTTAGTAGAGGTGATCAGTTCGCCATGGGATTTTCATGGGGACTGGAAGCTTGGTTGGCTTGAAAAGAGAGTGCATTGTAAGGGGGAGCCCATGCAGCCAAGCTTCTGAATTCACCCGCTAAAGATAGTGCGGTTGGGGTAAAACCCGCATGGAATCTAAAAGAATACAATCTTACATAGCCCTAGGAGTGTATATTCTACTTAATGTGTCTTCAAAATGAAAATAAAACAAAGCACCATCGAAAACGTTACATATTGAATGTGAAAACCTTTATTCTGAAGTACATTCATTGAGGTAGACAAGTCAATAACTTAGGGCCATCCATCCTTAGAAAATCAGTCCTTCAGGCAGTGTTCTAACATTCCTTAGGAAAAATAGAGTCAGAATATGTGGTTTACATGACGATTTCACAAAAGGTCAAGATTATAAAAGCAAAAATCAAACCTCTTAGTCCAAAAAAACATCAAAAATGTTTTGTCTATGCTTTACGACTTTAGAGAAAGGTTAACCTTCAATTTTTACAAGAGAGCATGCAAAGACAATCTAGAGTTATACATGATGTACTATTGTCAAAATCCAAGACTTTTCTAACATTTTGAGTACCTTAATTACATCTCTTGAGGAAAAACTTCGAGTCCAAGATCTTTCCTTAAATACCTTAGAAGCCTAAACATTGTCAAAACGGACCTACACAAGTGGAATTTTTCAAATTAAGCCTAGATCTAAAAATTTCAAGGTGCCTAAATCCTCACTATCTATCACATCTTTGAATGCAAAACCTAGTTTCATCTTTGGGATTTTTCATCCTTTAATCACAAAAATATTTCATACAATCAAATCAAACTTGGTCTAATCAATAGAATTTGTCATTCTATTTGACTTAGTTGTAATCCTTGGCACTATTTCAAACCTAGATCAAAGCTTAGTTTAAACCCTAACACTTGTATGCCTGTCAAAACAAGATCACAAAAGAAGAGACTTAAGGACAAAGAACTTGGAACACCCAACTTTGAAATGAAAAACATAGGAATTCCAAGTAGTGAAGCCTTTTCTATTGAAACTCTGAACATTGAACCTCAAAATAGAAAGATACCTAGCAACATGGCTGATGCAGAGGAAATCCCTATTCTCGGACTCAACAAAACTCGAGAAGAAATAAGCAATGAGGATACCTAACAAGAAGAACAAGACCCCATTTTCCATAATTTTTTGGAAAAGATTTTTGAAAAAGATGGGGAAAAATACCTATTAATGTTAGCCAATCAAGGAGCTAAACTTCCCCTTGATTTTGACATCAACATCTTAAAAGCACCTCTCCAAAATTATGAGAAGGAAACAAAACAAATGGTTACTTTAACTCACCAAATGAAAAACCTTCAACAACAAGTTCTAGACATGCAAAGGGGAACTTTGAAATGATACTTGATTGAGGACATTTGTCCTTATCCCTTTCATCCATTTGTCAACATGATTCCTTTCCCTAAACATAGTGAATTTCCAAAGTATGATAAATACAATGGTACAACTGATCCATTAGATCACATAAGGGAATTCTGAACTATGACTCTAGAATTTGCACATGAGGAAACTTATTTGACGAGACTATTTCCACTAAGTATAGGAGGGAATTGCCTTGAATGGTTTTCAAAAAATACACCCCCCATCAACACATTTGAAGAGTTGGTCAATATATTTCTCACTCAATACTCTTACAATATCCAACATGATATCACCATGAAATACCTTTGCAACTTGAAACATAAAAAGGGTGAGTCCTTCCTCATTTTCTTGCAAAAATGGATGAGATTGTTCACAAGGTATTCTCATCCCATGCCCAAAAAGAAAAAGATAGATATTTTCATTGATAACCTAAATGAAGAGATGAGTTATAGGTTGGAATTACAATGTCCCCCTACCTTCAAAAAATTGATTGAAAATGACATTAAAATCGAAGAAGCCTTAGTCAAAAGAGGGGTCATTAAGGTATACAATGAAAAAAACTCATCCACTTTCTCTAACACCTAAAACAATGGGGACAAACCTAAATTTTGGCAACAAACCAAGAATGTGGGTAACAATGAGGTCATAGATGAAAATCAAAATACCAAACCCATATTCAACTTGACAGCAGCTGCCGCCAAGACCAATCAGACCAACAATCCTCCCAACACTCCAACTATAAGCCAAAATGACAATTAGACTAATCCGAGGACTAAAGCAACACCATTTCCAAAACCTTCCAATCAACAAAAATTCACACCATTGGGACAATCCTTAGATTCTTCCTTAAAGGAACTTACTGAGGCTAAGCTTATTACAGTGCTAGAAGCATGAAACTGGGCTCCACAAGTCAAGACCTTTTGGTGGAACGATGCTCATTACTGTGATTATCATCAAAGCAAGGGTCATATGATGAAATACTGTTAGCAATTAAAACACACAATCCAATATCTCATTGATAACAAAAAGGTACACATTGAAGGACCCCAAACAAACAGTGATCAGGGAGTGTTCAAGAACCCTTTACCCAATTATGAAAAGGGAGAACTTCCTCTACATCGAATACCAAAGGCAAGAATATAAACTATGTTTATGATTCTACCATTTATTGTATTGAGATGGTTGGGAATTCCATCCAAGACATTGAAATTGGAAGCCAAGGGAAGGATGCCACTACTGAAATCCAACACAATGATGACACTATCTCAGATCAAATCAATGACAAACGTGTTAACGTCATCAAAATTATGAATGATCAAGACAATACACCTATCAATGCAATTACTAGAGGACAAGCCAAGGTAACATTGAAAGGAGCTACCCCTTCCACATCCAAAATGAATGTTTTTCCTGTCACTCAATATAACATCGTTGATCAGTTACAGAAGATACCCGCTCAAATATCCATCTTGGAACTTCTCAATATTTCACTGACACATAAGGAGATCCTGGAACAAGCTTTAGTTGCCACCACAGTACCAAATAATCTGGAAGTCTGTACATTTCAAGCCATGGTGGGACATTTGATTGCACCTCATTGCTTATCATTCTCTAAACATGATGATGCATCCACAACCCATCTGCATAACATTGCTCTCCACATCGAAGTCCTAATCCATAAACATTATGTCAAATGTGTCCTTATAGATGGAGGAGTAGGCTTAAATATTTGCACTCTCAAGCTATTTCGTGCATTAGGTTATTATGAAAATGCTATTGATCCTAGAGGGAAAATCACCATAAAAGCATATGATGAGGAAGAAAGATCCTCTCAAGGATTGATCATCTTACCCATTCAAGTGGGACCAATCATCAAAGAAATAGTGTGTCAGGTGTTAGACAAGGAATTGACATATAACATACTCTTGGGATGCCCATGGATTCATGAAATTCAGGTGGTACCATCAACCTATCATCATTGCTTCAAATTTCCTTTCAATGGACAAGAGATCACCATTTCTGCAAATTCTAACAATCCCCAATATTGCAATGCACTCTGAACAAGTCAAGATACCTTTGTACCATATAATAGAGAAGTCATCAACTCTGATCCATCAAACAAAGAAAGTCCAGTGGGTTCTTCATTAAGAAAGTGTGAGGAAAGGTCTCAATCAAAAGACAAAGGGGTCGCTGACTCTATTTCATTCAACAATGGAAGTCAATTTGATGCCTTATCCAAATAGTTAGAAATGATCCAAATAAAATACAAGGGCATGGGGGAATACTCATTTGAGAAATCATCATATTTACCACAACTTTCATCTTCTCCTAAGTCACGTGGGCAACCATCTACTTCAAGACAACAATCTTTACAACCCATCACACTCTTTGATGGGAAGTTTATAAAAGAAAGCACTCAAGCGGAGGAATCAAAACATAGGGATGTCCTCAACTGGTTATACAAAGATGAAGAACCTTCATAGGTATTAGTGTCCAATATATGCACTGATAAGTATGGAAAAGGTCAGACAATCCTAAAAAAAATGGGATATGAGGGAAATGGTCCTTTGGGTAAAAGAAAAGAACGCATTAGTGAACCAATACAACTTGTCACAATGAATCCCAAAGAAAAAACAAGAATAGGCTATAGGGAAGACTTAAAAGAGGAAGCTACTCAAAGAGCTATTGAAAGAATCTTACAGTTACAGGCTAGTGAGGATCATGAAATAAATTCCAATGAATATGAATGGGAATCTCTCTCTGAGGAATCTTGCCATGACAAAGAGATTGATGTAATCCAAAAGCATACCCCAATATGTATGAAAGGACAAATTTTTGGTTCTAGACCACTTGAATATGGATCACAATATGTCATTGAATCAAGTGAAGATGATCATACACGTCAGAAGAAAGTAACATCTTAGACCTCATTGGGCAATTTGACATGGCTATATTGATGCTTACACCTTATGACCTTGACCAATCTAATGACTCATTGTCCTTAATACATCCTGAACTAATTGATAGGGATCAAAGTGAGCCGCTCAACATGCCCACCTTTTCAAACGATGATGCCCTCATGAACTTCTTTTTTTCCATAACCTCTGATGAGCCAAGTTTTTGGCACATTTTTCTCATACTTTTATGAATACTTTGCTTTTTTTATTATACTAAAACAAACATTCAATCTGTTTATGGGATAAGATATAGACCTTTTTATGACTTAAATATGATGAGTATATTGTGATAAGAAGTCCCATGATTATTACCTTTAATGTTTCTTTTAGTCTGATAAATACTTTATGGCTTTTTGTGATCATAAACCTTCCGGCAACCTCCACTACCAAAACTTCCTGTAGCCATATCTGAAACAATGTTTGCCTTAGTTTAATACTTAATGAATGAATGAATAAAGTAATGGATTGTCTTAATGGATGGACGTGTTGAGCTAACTTTATTCCTTAGGAAAATATGGTGAGATATTTTGCAGGTACCACGATTGAAGGAAGGGAATTCAATTTCCACTTGAAGAATTGAAGACCAAATCAATAAAGACTAGTTCAACAGCAAAAGATGAGGAGATAGTTTCAACTCATCCGCCATGCAGGGAGAGTGTTCCAGAAATCTAGGCCAGGCATCTTGGTGTTGCATGAATCTAGGATGATGGTGCTTTAAGACTGCTAAACCAATTTGACTTAGTTCTTTCATTGTTATTCACCTCTTTACTTAAGTTAGTTAAATGTAATAAATGCCTCCCATTTTATAAGGGAAGGTTGGTTAGTAGTTAGGATCAGTTTTCAATAAATAGCCCATTCTCCTTCAGAGAAGGGGTTGGCTAAGAAAATCGCTTTTGTAACATACTTTCAGTTTTAGAAATTTAGTCAAGAGATTGTGCCATGTACTTGTTTACATTGAATCAATAAAACTTATGAAGTTTTTCTCCTAATCTATTGTCTACTTTTGGCACTACCTAAGGGGGCCCACTTAGGGAGCTATCCATACTTTTATTTTGCAAGTTAGAATAGTTGTATTTCTTTTTATAAAAGTTAATGTGATTGTTCCTGTAGCTGGTAGAAACACAGAGCTGCCAACTGTTCCTGTAGCCACTAGGAGTAGAATAGGTTATCTTTCAAGTTTTTCATTTCCAAGCAAAGTTAAACAAAAAAGTTTTTTTCAGTACTTAAATTCCAGTATAAGGCATTTTAGGAATCATGCATGTCTGGAAGGGTGATTAGTGCATATCTTGTGCTATCCCATTTCAATTTTACATCGCTAGGTTGATAATTAAATAAGGTTCTTTAGTGGTTCATGACTACCAGTTGTGGTGTTCAATCCCTGAGTAGAGGAATTCATGTTCCTAGTTATTGAGCTGATTAAAGAACACTACAACCTTGAAACATGTTCCACCATTGAATCTCAGAACGAAGCTCCTGATGAAGGGAGTGTTAAACCTTTCAACTGCAAAATGAAAAATATAGGAAATAGGTCTAATAGTGAAAACCACCTGGTGGGACTATTAAATCTGGAAAAAGTAAAAACAAAGAGTGTATATCAAGGTGAAAACCTCTCTAAGGCACCAAGAGATGGAAGGTTTGACAATCTCTTAGAACACTATCAAGAGAGATCTCCAGTGCTAATAGAACCTACACAATCCATCAATGTTGGTACAACTGAAATAGTGCAGACCCTGTGTTTAGCGGAATCCATGACAGGAGAGGAGAAACCTCATTTCACCGAATTCTTTAAGGAGAGACCAATCAAATTTTCTTGGTCATACACTAACATGCCGGGCATCAATCTAGAACTCATTATGCATCATTTTTCATTACCACCTGGTACAAAACTAGTAAAGAAAAAACTAAGAAAGATGCATCCCCATATCGCCCTTCTGGTGAAGTTGAGTTGAAAAAGCTATTAGATGCAGGATTCATAAGATCTATTGAATATGCCGAATGGATATCAAACATTGTTTTGGTATCCAATCCAGATAAGAGCATTAGGATATGCATAGATTTTAGGGACCTTAACAAAGCCTATCCAAAAGATGATTTTCCTCTACCAAACACTGATTTAATTATAGACTTGACTACTAGGCATGAAATGTTATCACTTATGGATGGATTTTCAAGATACAACCAAATAAATATAGCACCTGAAGATTAGGATAAAACAACCTTCACATGTCCTTGGGGCACTTTTTGTTGGAATGTGATGCCTTTTGGGTTGAAAAATGTTGGAGCTACATATCAGGGAGCTATGACTACCATCTTCCATGACATGATGCATACTTTTATGGAATACTATGTAGATGATCTATTGGAAAAATCCTACACGAGAGGGCACTTAGAGATTCTAGACAAAATCTTCACAAGATTGGAGAAATTCAAGGTGAGATTAAATCCCAAGAAATGTGTGTTCGGTGTAACATCGGCTAAAATTTTGGGATATATTGTCTTAGCTAAAGGCATTGAGGTGGATCTTACAAAGGTCAAAGCCATCATGGAAATGCCTCCTCCTAAAAACATTAGCCAAATCAGATCATTACAAAGAAGGTTCCAATCCATTAGGAGATTCATTGCTCAACTAGTTGATAAAACTCATCCTTTCAATCACTTATTACACAAGAATGTCTCTTTCAAATGGGATGAAAAATGAGAAGCTACCTTCAGTCAACTAAAATAGTACCTGATGACACCACTTGTGTTGATACCACTAGTCAAGGGAAAATAACTCTTACTATATATCGCAACAACTAAGATATCTTTGGGAGCTTTATTAGCACAAGAAGATTCTACAGGGAAAGAAAGAGCCATCTATTATATCAGTAGGACCCTAAATCATTATGAGATCAACTAAACCTTTATTGAGAAAGCTTGCTTAGTGGTTGTATTTGCTACACAAAAATTAAGGCACTATATGCTGACTCACACCATCAAACTCATTGCCAAAATTGATCCATTAAAGTACTTACTCAACAAAGCCACTTTGATAGGAAGGTTAGCCAAGTGGGTCATGATATTGAGTGAGTTCAACATTTAGTATGTGGACAAGAAAGAAATTAAAGGTCAAGCCATAGCAGATCAACTAGTTGAAGCACCCTTGTTAGATAACAATCCAATCAACATTGAATTCCTTGATAATGATGTACTCACCATATCTACACAACAGTGGCAGCTATAATTTGATGGATCTTATACACAACATGGATCAAGCATAGGAATCTTGTTTGTTTTGTTGCAAGGATACACAATTCCAAAATCCTATAGATTAATGCTCCCTTGTACCAACAACATAGCTGAATATAAAGTATTGATCATTGGAATCAAGATAGCTATTGAATGGAAAATCATGAAATTGCTAGTCTATGGTGACTCACAATTGGTCATCAACCAAGTCAACGATGATTATCAAACAAAGGATGAAAAGTTGCTGCCTTACAAGAGGATGTTGGATGATTTCAAAAATTACTTTGTTGAGATCAAGTTTGCATAGGTTCCCAAAATAGAAAACAACACTGCAGATGCCATGGCCACCATTGCTTCTCTCTTACAAATACCTGAACAACGAAAATGTTATGAATTCATGGTAGAACAAGTGTCCAACCCAGCATATGAAGATCCAGAATCCCAAGTGATGTGGCATATTGTTGACCCTCAAATTTCCCTCTATGGATAAATCCATACCTATCTACAAGACAATATCCTTCCAATTAACTTATCTCGAAACCAAAAATGAAACTTCATTCAACAAGCGGCTTGCCACACCCTCATAGCTAATGCACTTTATAGATGAGGTTTGGATGGTACTCTTCTTCTGTGTCTAGAACGTAACAAAGCTGAAATCGCTTTACAAGAGGTTCACGAAGGTATCTGTGGCACACATTCAAGTGGCTTAACCTTAGCTAATAAATTATTACGATTAGGGTATTAATGGCCAAATATGGAGAAAGAGTCATTTCAATATGTCAAAAGGTGTTCCAAATGTCAAATTCATGGAAACTTGATACATGCACCTACACAAGAGTTGCATCCTTTCATAGCTACATGGCCCTTTTGCCAGTGGGGATTGGACCTTGTAGGGAAGATTCATCCCTCTTCCTCTAATGGACATAAGTTTATAATCACAACCACATAAAACTTCACCAAGTGGACTGAAGTTGTTCCTTTAATCACCATCATTGGAAAGAAAATCTCCTCATTTATCCTGAATTATCTCATATGTTGATATGGTGTCCCTCAATCTATCATTACAGATAATGGCTGACCCCTTAAGAATCAAGATGTTCAAGAGCTTTGTGAAATATTCCATATCCAACATCAGTTTTCTACACCTTACTCTCCCCAAGGGAATGACCAAATAGAGGCCTCAAACAAGACTATCCTAAAGATCTTGAAGAAAACTGTCAATAAAGCTGGACATGATTGGAATGTTCAACTAAACCCAACATTGTGGGCTTACAGAACTAGTATCTATACCCCGATAGGAGCAACACCATATTCTCTTATCTATGGATCATAAGCTATTCTACCTATTGAGGTCAGGATACCATCCTTGTGTGTGTCACTTAAAGGGATGATTTCAAATGAGGATTATAGAGTATCTAGGCTACAAGAATTAGAACTATTGGATGAATGCCGCCAACATGTAGTTGATCAACTAAAATATTATCAACAAAGGATATCTAGGAGCTACAATCACAGAGTAATACCTAGAGCATTTCAGGTGGGTGACTTAGTCTTAAAAGAAAATCTCCATAATCAACAAGATTGAGAGAAGAAGGGGAAATTTGAACCTAATTGGTTGGGTTCCTTTGTTATAGTATTAGTCTTTGGATCAGGAGCATATCAGTTATCTACACTAGAAGGGGATCTATTCGAAGAACTCCTCAATAGCTTTCATTTCAAAAGGTTTTACACCTAGCTCATCCGGCGCATTGGTAAAGGTCCTGGAAAAATACCAAAAAAATTAAAAAAAATCAAAAAAAGGATTGAAAAATTTAGTAAACAAAAAGAATCGTCCTCTGGCAAAAACCACTTCGGTGGTGCTCTAGGAAACTACCTTGGTGAAAACCTGGAAAATAGGTGCCTTGCATAAAATAAGCACTCTCCATCTATCTTGGGATATGTGACTTGATCTGTATCATTCATCCATCATGCTTTTATCTCTGCAATTGTCACACTTCCATGTTTACATCATAGTTTGATCTAGTGTTTGTATCATGGTATCCCCTGGCATTACTTAGCCCATTCTAAAAATTAGTTTATCCTATCGTATCACACTGGGGGAAGGTCTTACATTGGATTGGATTCTTGTACATTCTCAAGGTCGAAAAAGTCAAAAATCCCAAAAACATTCAAAACATATCAAAAAATCCAAAAACATTCAAAACATGTCAAAATCCCAAAAAAAGGTCAAAAAGTCAAAAATATAGTCTTCATTTGAACTACGTCATCTCTGAGCTTTGAACATAGGCAAGGGTGATCTTTGATTATCCCTTGAGACATTTTAGGTCAGTCTTCTAGGTGTTTGCTATGTTCATATTTTTGTCTTGTAAATCTTGGTCGTGTCATCAGTCGAACTATGTGGTTTCTGCGTGTATAACGTAGGAAAGGATAATCTGTTGATCAACCCTCGAGGCCCCTAGGATAGGTCTTTAGGTTAGTTCTTGGTCGTCATCATCGTGTCTCACTTTGGACTGGGGGAAAAATCCTACACTCACTAGGGGAAAATAAACTTTGCGCTTGAACCAACAGGAAAACAATCGTCAGAGCAATGTTACAAACACAAACTTCAAATGGATGATGATATTTTTGAATCAAGGGTTTATCACATTAAACACAAAAGTTCAAATTTTTCTACTTTGATTTTTGATATCATATCTATCGAGTCCTCGATGATGTATCGAACTAGAGGAGCAAGGAAGGAGTATGATTTTTCTTTGTTTGTTGGCTGAGTTTATCATTATTACTATGCAAGTTGTCACAAGACATGCGCTACAAAGTATCACTGATGATATTCTTAATTTTCATAGGAAAAAGATTAACTCTTTTCTGTTTATGCAAGTGATGCTCAGGTCATCTTTGTTTAATTATACTTAGATGTTGTGTTAACTTGCAATTTTAAAACATTATGGAAGTAGTAGTCAGGCCATCTTGGTCTAAAATATGCCATCGATGCTTGTACTTGTTGTCAATTCAGATTGCACCCGAACGCTAAAATAGTTAAATTCAGCAATCTGTTGAAACATGGAATGATTCTCAGGCCTGTGGGTTTCCTAAAACTGAGAATCAATCTCCAGAGAGGGTTGGTTCCCTGATGAAAAACCTCTTAAAAACTAACTGACTTGGCTGGGAAAGAGATAGAAAGCTTGCTTGAATTGAAATTCTAAAGCTACGAGAGGTGATTGCACCTAAATGATAATGACTTGCAATTATGACTCACAATATATTTCTCAAAAACTCTAATCTGCACAACCTGATTCAATAATTTAATCACTTGAATGATTTAAACAGAGGCTTTGATCTAATGCAATATTGAGGGAAAACGAGGTTTTCACGACAAAATTTATTAACCAATTAATAAGCACAGTGCATAACCAGTGAACTTAAACTAAATTGCATACAGATATGTGAAAAAGACAGAAAAAATTAGAGGTTTCAGAACTGAAACACAGTAATTCTTCGATCAAATTCTTCACAAAAACGATGCTTGAAATCTAGAAGGAAAACTCTAAAGTACTGAAACTCAAAGGAATCTTCTGCAATTACACACTTTGAACCTGTAAAAACACTGCTATATTAATTTGAAAGCTGAGTTACAAGATGATCTTCTTTGCTGAAGGCAAAGGTAGAAAACAAGAACTAGATTGAAAAACCGTTAAATTTTTCAATATATACAAAAACATTTCCAAAAGGCATGCAAAAAGAAATAAAAGTCCAACTCCAAGAAAAGGTGA
Organism: Sequoia sempervirens; assembly: GCA_007258455.2. NCBI lineage: Eukaryota > Viridiplantae > Streptophyta > Pinopsida > Cupressales > Cupressaceae > Sequoia > Sequoia sempervirens. The sequence continues at coordinate 21,614,884 of VDFB02058242.1, read as the reverse complement.
TAATTCCAAAGCCAAATCTGAGCAGAAGAAAATATCTCTGAAAAGGAGACCCAAAACCATGCAAAAATAAGCCCAATCAAGCTCAAACTCACTGCCAAGTCATAACTGATACATACACTATTCCGACTGAACTGCAACTCCCTGAAAAAGTGGCTTAAAGCATGCAAAACTGCCTCGTTTTTACCAATCCGCCCATGCAACTCTAAAGTCCACCTCAAAATATTCAATCTTCAGTTTAAGCAAACAATTATAACTCAGCTTTATATAACATTTATTTATTTGCATTTTAAAATACTAAATTAATTAAATGATTTATAAAATATCATTTAATTAATTAGCTACAAGATTTAATGCAAATAAACAAATGAAAATAATTTCTTTTGCAAAAATTGAATTTTCTCTTAAAGCTTCATACACTCCACTCAGCATATATTAAAGATATGCATTGTTTTATAAACATTATTGAAGATCACTATATTTTTGGTAATGATTAAATGTTTTACCAAAATATTCAGCACAAAAATTCCATCATTGATAAGGCCGGCCACTTGTTAGGCGAGTTGACTTCAAAAACGTGACCATGGAGACAATTAAAAACAAAATGATTTATTAAAAATCATTTGCAAAAATATCAAAAAGAATTTAGGGCGAATGAATAAGGTAAAACATGAACCCTAAAATCATTATGTCTCTTGACTTTTGAGAAGCTTCTGGAGGAAGTCAGCCACCACTGCTCAAACCCTAGCCACGAACTTGCTTTTCTGGTATTTCTTCCATTGATGAACTTCGAATCTGGTCGTTTTTGGGCCGAACCTGCAATATATAACATTTTTTCTCAAAAATGTGGAGAGAATGGGGCACGATTTACTGTTCTAAATGATGTTCTTTCATTTTTCTGAGCTTTTCCTGCAAATATGGGCACGAATCTTCATTTTCTTGGCCATTTTTAGAGAATGACGTTTTTAGAAAAATGTTGGAAGGCACATGAGGCACAATTTTCCTGATCTGAGTGATGCATTTTCGTTTTTCTGTGTATTGCTATGAATTTTGGACGAATTTGCTTCTTTTCCTGGCCACCATGATCATTCTTTAGCTTCAAACTTGTTGGAGACTCTTCTAAATTTGAAAAAATAAAGATTTTAACAGGTATTTGAAGATAAAAGTCTGATTTTCTCCTTCTCATGCAAATTTCTGAAAGTTTTCTGCTTTTCTTGAAGCTGCCATGAAAGTTCTTTGAAATATTTTCCAGAAATAAAGAACAAACTTTCTTTAAAACCCGAATTTGGTTTTGTGAATCTTTAGATCTGCAATGTTTTACTTCTGTAAGCCACGCCATGATGTTTCTTTTCTGATTTCTGCAAAAAATATAACATTTTGAACTCATAAAAGATGAAAAACTTCGATTTTTCTGTGTATTACAGCCACGTTTTTTCAAATCTGGGCATTTTCCTTTCATAGAAATCTGATTTCTGTTTTAAATCTGCAAACACTTCACTTCCAAGTTGCGCCATGAACATCTTCTTGAGATCTTTGCAAAAATATTTCATTTTGAAGCTACAACAGATAAAATATTTCATTTTTATGTAGATGTAAATCTGGGTATTTTATAAATTTCATAGATATATGATTTTTGCTTTAAATCAGCAAACTTTTATCTGATTTGCTAACCCCTTCAGTTGTTCTACTGAGTGTGATTCTTTCTCACTGTATTTAAATTTCATGGGCTGTATTTTCTGATTTAATGGCATGATGGATTCAAAAATCTGAAGCTTTTATCCATGAAAACATAAATATGTTTTGTTCCTTTGTGACTTTCATGAATAAGCATACCTTGTGAGCTTAAGATGTCATGCTATCACTCTATTGTCGACGAAAGAAGCTCCAAATGGCTGTTACTGATGTCCTCCATAACACTGGAAACACTTTTCACTGTTTAATGACTTTGCTTCTCAGTTAATTGTATTTTGAGTTGATGAACATGAAAGCTTTTCCTTTCTGTTGTCTCTTGCACTTGAATGCATGATTACTACATGCTTTTGAAGCTATGAATACTTCAAATGCATGAATACTCTGTCTCTCTTGAATAAAAAGACTCTCTACACTTCATTTAGGTGCAATGTAAAGGAAAATAAAGTAGAGTTGAACAGAAAATGAAAAAGATGAATGCAATATGCTGCTCTAAATATTTGTTATCAATATCCATGTGCTTCGAATGAAAATTATGAATACGTCCTTTTTGATATGCCAAGCTCAACCCTTGTGGGAGCCCGTTTTACTCCACATATCTGATTAAATGAACACGATGAACTTGTTCCTGCACACTGAAACAAACATGTCAGCAAAATATAAGAAGCTGAAAGCTTCCATTGAATTACATTCCTTCTTTTATGATTTTTTGCAATTATCTGATGAATGCTTGGTTTAATGCAAATTACATTCATATCTATAGCATAGGCGTTAGGCAGAAAGTAATTCACCATTGCTTAGAGTATAACTCTAATACCATTTCCTTAATGATTTTGCAGGTACACAAAGTGATGAAGCGAGGCTACAGCTGCTTGGAGGCACGACGGCTAGAAGCACCAACGAAGTGATTCATCATTACAGGCAATGATGAATTGCTTCTCTTTTTTACGCTTATGTTATTTTCAGCTGTGTAGCTTGTGCATTCAAATTTTGTATTCATCTCTTGATTGTCAGAAACAAACTCAGTTACTCTCGTGGCTTGTGCGAGATTCAACATTTCACAAAATGAATAAAAGCATCACTATGCAAATTTTCTTAATTTTTTGTTTTAAACATTTGCACAATAAACTTATGACACATATGTAAGATGATCTCAATGATGATCAACGAACACTTTATTAGCAAAATATGAAAATTTTCTGTACCTATAAATGATGAACTTCATTCAGCTCTACTTGTTGAGCGTAGAGTGAAAAATAGGTAACAGTACTCACTTTCAACATTTTAAAGGCCCAATGATGATAAAAATCACAATAAATTGGTTAATATAAATGACAACTTTTGAAAAAAATATTTGCATAGTTAAGTTAGATATCATTCATGTTAGAATTGCATGTGTATTTATGACATTTTTCATTGCTGAAACAATTTCACAATGGTTTCATCTCTATTATTAATGAATTGAGTACAATGGAAATTAACCAAAAAACACATCATTCTCATTTAGTTGCACATTAGTTGCATCATCATTTGCATATATTAGAAAACATTCTGATTTCATTTACATCCATACATTCCATCATGATATTTGCATCAAAAAATACAAAAGAAAATAATAAAGGACATACATTGCATATCATTTCCAACAACACAATCATGTCATTTGCTACACCTGAATAAGTGAGCCTCTTCAGATTTCCAAGAAAGTGGGGAAATATGTCAAAGTTATGAAGCTTAAAAGATCAATCTACTATAGTCTTCCCACAATTTTTGGAAGTTGGATAGACTCACTTATTTAAGCTTAAGGCCCTAAACATTTGAAGTCGTGCATTTGCATAATAAAAAAACATCATTGCATCTATAGCATATCATAACATCAAAATCATCATCATAACATGGAAATCAAATGCATCTTATAATTATAATAAATCAAAATCATGTTGCATTAAAAATCACAAATCAAATCACTTTGCATTACACATCACAAATCAAATCACGTTGCATTACACATCATAAATCACATCACATTGCATAATTATAATCATCTCATCACATTGCATAAATCATGATCACAAATACATTCATTTCATAATCATTCTCATCACATAGAAATTAAATAAATTCACAACATTTCATATCATAATAGGGAAGTCAAATGCATCATAATCGCCACTATATATCATATATCATCAAAAATGTCATAATGTCTACATGTACAAGGATATCCAAAAAAATAGGATGAGATACATCAAAAACCAAAAGGGCATTGTATCATGGGAAACATATCTTCAATATCACAAACAGGTGTATACACAATGTCCAAGGAACATCACAAAATGCTATGTCGAGCTCCCACCAGATGTTGTTGCTCTCATGGAATTGGTAGCCCCTCTACCCGACGAACCTACACCTGGATCTCTCCTATCCCCAGGAAATGGTTGCGTAACACCCCTGCTATTAGTCTGAGAATGAGATCTACTAGAACGAGACTGTACAAAGCATGACATGTGTTTACCCAATCAGATAGCAGGATAATAACATATATGCCATCTCTAGCTGATCCTCTAGCCATTGCTCACAATCTAAGTACGACCGCCACGTGACAGTCTCTAAATCATCCAGAACCCACCTCCAATAAGCAACCTTGCCCAACTTATGTTGGACATGTGGACCACGATAATTGAAGACATAAGGTCTCCTTTTTGGTCGATGTCTCTCTCCCATGGGTTGAGTGACGGCTATATGCTCCCAAGCCTAGCTCTGCAATAATGTGACACTGCATGACAAACTCGTCACCTCGTAATAGACAACCTCGTGAAAATATCAATATAAGTGGGCTAACATACATGAGCCCCAGGCGTACCTTGTACCATCAAGTGTCATCTGTGATAGTACACGACCCCAACCTGCTAAAAATCCCTTTGACCTATGATCAAGATAAAGGAATCCACCAATAAATGTAGAAAGTACACAAGACAAAGGATCATATCTGCTAATCATCTCAGTCCAAGGGATCCATCAGCCCATAACATAATCATCTCGACACAATCTCTGAAATGCAACTGTCCCACCCCGCTCTATCTTATCATACACTACTATCTCTCCCATCACTGGGATCCGTAGAATACAATAGATGTCCTTGGGAGTCACGGTCATCTCTCCAGTTGGTAAATGAAATGTATTATGATCATTGTGCCATCTCTCTGCCAAAGCTATCAATAAACCTCTGTTGATTCTATATTGTGGAATGTCCAACAAGGAAGTCAATCCACACCAAGAGATAATCTCTAAGTCGACTAATGACAAATGACAAACCATGCTCTAGGTCTTTGAGAATTGCTCCTGAGACAGGAGTACATCTCCATCTCCCTAATCATGAACACAAATCAATCAATCAATCAATGTCATGTTCAATCAAGATTATCAGTCAATCATGCTAATGTGTAGTCATTCAAATCAAATCACATCAGAACAATCAACATCTGATTCAATCAAACTAACATTTCTTGCCTATCATGAGGATGATCTGCTATCAATCCTATTATCGTTCCTTGCTTATCATGAGGATAATCTGTTATCAATCAAACTATCATTCCTCGCCTATCATAAGGATGATATGCTATCAATCCTACTATTGTTCTTCGCTTATCATGAGGACGATATGCTATCAACCCTATTATCGTTCCTCGCCTATCATGAGGAAAATACGACACTGGTTCTATCATTTGATTCACGCCTATCACGAGATCAAATCATCACACAAAACATCAATTGAACATTGCACATACCACAATCTGCCTGAAATCAATACAAAACATGTCAAACCGACGACTCCTAGACTTCAAGAACATCTTGCGAACATCACCCTGAAGGATTTTCGCAATCACACCCCACAAAATGGGTCAAATGATAAGCTAAACCACCTCAAATCAACAAGAATGACAACTTTCCAAGGCAACAAGAGGCTCCATTTGGGACCCCAAAGGTGCAAAAATAGAGTATACAACTCAAAACAAGGTTTTCAAGGCTTACAAGAGGCACCACTTGGGACACCATAGGTGCCAAAATAGTTTTGGAGCACAAAACATGAATTTTTGAACTTACAAGAGGCACCACTTGGGACCCCAAAGGTGCCAAAACTCTAAAAACGCCCAAAAACATGCGTTTTGATCCTTGCAAGAGGTGCCACTTGGGACCCAAAGGTGCGAAAACTCTCAAAATGCTAAAAAAACCAATTTCAACCTTGCAAGAGGCACCTTTTGGGACCCCAAAGGTGCCAAAACTCTTAAAACACATGAAACTTGAATTTCAAGCTTGCAAAAGGCACCATTTGGGACCCCAAAGGTTTCAAAACTCTCAAACATGCTAAAAAACACTCGAAAATGGCAAAAACATCACCCAAAAGTGCATAAATGACATCCCATAAGCTACAACATCCATCTACAATGTTTAAAATACCATTAAAAGGCAAGAAAGTGACTAGCAAAGAGGTTTCTCATAAAGCGTACCATAGGTCCAGAGGCAACAAGCTAATCAAGTTGGCAAAGACGCTTGAAATGATGCTTGTGGTATGGGATCACCATCTCTCTCTAAGCTCTCCAATCTTCAACTTCTCCAAACTCAAAATGTGCAAATGAACTCCATTTTACCCCATTTTACCTTTTAAGGGTAAAATGGAGGGAATTAGGGTGGGATTTATTTCACATTTTTACCAAAAAGGAGGGGTAATTAATCACCACTATTCAAAGAAAGATCTTGCAACTCCATTTTGAGAGAAATCATCTCTAACATCAAACCTTCACCAAATTGACATTGGATCATCATTGCGACATCACGACACTTATCACATCATTCAACACTTCTTTTTTACATCCTTACATTCACTGATTTATCTCTCGAGGGGGCATATATCCGTTAATACCTAAAATTCAAAAGTCTGGGGCACTGAAATCCTGCATCATCTGGGGCATCGAAATCTCGCATCATCTAGGCATCAACATCAAAATCTTCTTTGAAGTAATGTGTAAACACCTCACTTCAAAGAGGGGAAAAATGTATACACCTGAAAATGATCATCACATTCAATTAATTAAATACAACCTATTTGATTAATACTTCAACCACATATAAATAAGGTCTTACTTTATTTATATTGTTCACTTTCCTTTTAATTCTCTTAATTCACATTCTTCTAAATTAAATAAACAAAAAAACCCTAGATGTGTTTATTTAATTAATCTTCCCTAATCCTGATTAAGAATTAGAGCACATTTCTACAACTCTTTTTATGTGCCACCTCATAAAGGTCACATGAAAATAAATATGCCTAATTATTAATTGGCTTTATTCCCCCACACTTCCAAAAAACTTGGAGCACATGGGTCTTTGTTTCACACACTTGGAATCTCATACATTTGGCATGCTTCCAATTGGTCAAGGGTTTCTCTTCACACACATGGCATGTTTCCCTTGGTCAAGGGGACATCCTGATTCCTTTCATCTCCAGCGTTTATCTTGTCTCCTTTGAATCTAAACCGTTGATAGGTGCCAACTCACAAAATGCTTGCAAAACTCTATAAATACACCCCTTATCCTTTGCATTTATCATCCACCTTTTGAGTAATGTTATCATGCTATTTTGAAATACAAATTGGAATAGTGTTATAATGCCATTTTTCATCCAAACTTTGAGCATTGTTACCATGCAGTTTTTTCGTAGGAGCTTGGAGCTTTCATGGAGTCTTGTACTTAGCTTTAATATCATGTGTTACTTTTCATTCTCATCTTAGGTTAATTAATTGCTTCATAGTTACATTTTATCATCTCCATTGCATCATAGTTACATTTTAGGTTAGTTTGCTCTTTTGTTGCATTTGAGTATATGCATAATCATGGATAGCTCACTATAGTTGCATATCATCTCACTCATCTCCACTTGCTCATCTATCATCAACATCATCCTTCATTTATCGTTGCATCCATTATCCTTTTCATCATTTCGTTTCATTTAGAATCATACCACTAATCATTCCAGCACACATTTGCATACCACTAATCGTTCCACCACACATTCGCACATAGAAATAATCTTAGGTTGCATACTAAGCATCAAATATCATTTTCTAGGTAGTCATTTTAACAACCTTTGTGCCCATAGAAATCTAAGGGCCAAACGGTTTAGTAAATCCCTAGAATTAGAGAACAATGATACGTATTTGCAAGGTTTGATTGTATTACGAATAGATTAGTTTTACTTGTTTCAAAATTTGAATGTAAATTGTCTCATTAAGGTTTGTGTTGACATTAGAATAACTCACTCTACACATTTTGACATGCGCATAAGGAGCAAGCCCCTATTTATAGTATTCCAAAGCCCAAATGAATGGCCGTGATTTAATCACAATGTGTGGTAGAGATTCATTACAAGTTAGGGTTTCACCTACTCCCCAATATATAGCAATATAAAATACGTTTTTGTCTTGTTCCCTATCTTGTCTTGTAGTGGCCCAAGTACTATAGTACTTTTTTCTTGTAGTTGTTTTCTAGACTGTGGCTGTCTAGGTTGCCCCTTGTATAACATTTTTACATCATTCTTTGGTCAATCAAGTGCATCTCCTCATGGATTTGTATTATCAAAGAGTAGAGATGGTGCTCTTGATCATGTGGGATAGCTTCTGACAGATCATGATCATTTGTGTGAAAGGGAGGAAACAATAGCACCCTCCCACTTCTAGTTTTAGTAAACAACCTCTTGACTTCTTAGTGTTGACTTCTTTTACTATATAGTCACACGTTGGTCAGCCTCCTTTGACATATCATCCATCATTTTGGCCATCACCCCTTCCGAGAACTTTATTTTCCTTGGAATGCACTAATAGGCAGACAAGTGAAAGCATTCCCTTAGCATGCACCATCTGTGTAGGTGACCTTTGATCCTCACTTTCTTTGCAAAATTGGTAGGTAACATGTAGGTCTCCCATTTGGATTGCATCCTTTATGACTTGATCTCCCCTCCTCTTTATATTAAGCCTTGAAAGATCTTCTTAGCGAAGCTCTTTGTAGCACAACATTGCAGACAGGCACATCATGAATGGTTTTCTTCGTCAGCGGGCTCCTTTGGAAATCACCATTTTATAATTAAGGTCCCGGTCAAAACAATAGATTGAATTAAGCCCATGCAAATGAGAATATGAAACCTTTAAATATGATTATTTGATGCTCGTATGACTGCATAATCCTAATTTTTAGTGATTGTTTAATTATAGTTCAAATGGTCCCCATTGCTTCATATTCTTTAAGTAACTAATGATAAGTAATAACAATACTTGGAAAGAGAAATTCAGATGGCCTAGTCACAACTTTATAATAGGGAAACATTATGAATCACAACATTTCAGGCTTAGAACCATTCCCTTTTAATTTCACTCAATTCTTATGATTAATTCAAATCACTATGTGTGTATATGAAGCTTCTTAAATTTAATGATAATCCCTTTTGAATCTTGAATTAGAAATTCATTAATAAGTGAGAGGTTCACTATTCAGAATAATTGGATCATTGAACATTATTCGCCTTGAGATCATTGATGCTCACTTGATAAGGTTCATAAGATTAGCACATCTAAAGATTTCATTTTATCAGCCACTAAATCTCGCGTAATTGAACCCCAACTCCCATTCATTGCATATTATTCTTATCCCCGTCACCATAACCTCAAATTCATTATGTTGAAAAAAACTCAAATGATAAACCAACCTTCTTCCAACTTGTTCACGTTTTGTAGAGGTACCAGAATGCGGGATATTAGGCATGGGAGGGAGCAGAGCAAATGCCGCTCAGGAAAGATGGCAAGAATGGCCACGGGCCCTATGTAGTGTAAATCTGCCAAAGTACATATAGAGGGGGGAAGCGTGAGAAGATTGCAGTCAGCGATGGTGTATCCGTCCATGAATTCTGTGAAAGAAGAGTCTACAATGGGATTTTAAAATCAAATCCCTCTATCACTTGAAAGAGAAACACCACCTTCTGAGAATTCCTGCGGGCCCATGATGTCCAACTTACTTCACCCCTTCATTGTAGTAATTTTGGCATGAATTAATCACTATTGTGGAAATTTAGTGCTCAGCTAGAGTCACCTTAATTTACCATGCAAATTTTTAAGCTTGAAGATCCCTTTCAATTTCAAACCACCGATGAGAGACAAATTTTTGATGATGAAAATGACATGAGAACCATTTGCATCTGCCATAATATCAGTATTTCAGGTGTTCTACAGGGCCTTCAAGCCATTGCGCTTATTGGCCCGCCACCTTAAATCATATTCCCCGCTCCTTTTATGATGATTCTAACTTGTGCTTGGACATCATTAGGCAACACCATTTGAGGGCATTTCCATAGAAGAGGAAGCCGAAAAGATGTGAGAATTGCTATTACAGGGAAGTGATCATGGGGATGTCTCCTTTAGATGCCACCTTAATGACGTGGGATATAATATGGAGGATGATGCAGAGGTGACGCCACAAAATCCAATGAGGGGAGTGCCTTTGGAAGAGGCATCCATGAAGGTTATGGGCTTCTCAGAGGGAAAATCCAACAAACGGATGAATGCGGGTTTCGGCTACAAGGAAGCCATTCAGTAATGGCCTTCAACCACGGTGAGCCCACAACTAGAACCTACAAGAGACAATGGTGCATGAATTTCATGTGGGGAGGGTCACTTAAGTGTGTTGCAAAAGGGCGGTGTGAGCAGAGTGGGTGCCCACAAGCCAGCCCCTATGGCATAGAACTTTGACATCCAATATAGTAATGCAGAAGGATCTAAGTCATGAACACCTTTGAGCATTGGCATATCTTCATTTGTGTAGCCATGGGAGTCAGACATGTTATCATAAAGATCGACACCACTATGGCTTCTTTAATATGAAAGTACCATCACTCTCACATTGTTCTACTTGGTATTAATGTACAATCTTATATTCAATGAATGATCACAACATTTCTTGAGATCTTGCTTACAATCATGCTCATGTTCCATAGATAGAACGCGTGTCGTATGTCCGCTTTGGTTGTGTCTATCGCTTTGACTGAGATTTGTTCAACCGTCCATCATGATTGTTTATCAACCTCCTTACTTTGCTTAAACCGCACACAAAGATATCTCTGTTCATCCCATTCTTTGAACCTTGATGTCTAAAGGGGTTGAGGTCCCATTCAAAATGAATTACATGACTCAGCTAGAACTTAAGGGGCTTAAGTGCCAGATGAGTTTATAAGACTGATGAGTTATGCAATCATTGATGAACATTATTTACTCACCTTTGAGTTATTGTTGTATTTTTCCCACGCGAGAACCATTGAACTAGAATAGCAGTTGTGTTTCGATGCAAGAAATAGTAGCATCTAGGAGCAACAATTCTACAAAATGTAGAGATGTGGAAGGTGCAGGCCAAGCTTGTTGAGAGGGTGTCCAAGGGAGTGGCGGGATCCCCATGGGAAAATTCTATCAAGGAAAGTGAGGGTGAAGGGACAAGGGGTGCTGCCATGGTACCACCATTAAATAGATGGCCTTAGAGGCGGTGTCCTCCACATAAGTAGAGCCCGCATGAAAGGAGGCTTCATTTAATCATTCATTGAGTATATGTTGCCTCAACCACTCTTCAGTTAGAGTCATTGCTGCCTTATAATAAAAGACCTCAAATGCTGGAAGTGACAGTTGTCAGCCACACTTGGACATTGTTTCCTCCTTTTCTAGTTATAAATGATTATGTGCAAGCCTTCATTCGGCCTTTTTGAGCCTTCCATCGGTTGATCAACATTTATGATGATGTGAATTTAATAGCTACGCTAGTCTCACTACAACAACAAGGAAGCTAATGGTGAAACCAATGGTCCATTGGAGGGAGAGCTCAGGTGAGTAGCAACACATAACACCATGAAGGAAGCATTGTAGATAACGATATCAGGACTAACTGCTCCCACATGTGTGGAGCACGCACGAGAGAAAGCTGGCGAACATCTGATGTAACATTGCCATGTATGAAGGAAATCAAGAATGACACGTTCATCGTGAGAGCCCGCAAATGAAAGGACGTTAATGTTTTCTTGAGAACTTCCACTCCCACGATAGAACCTTCAAAAAAGAAAAGGCCACTATCCAACTTACTCTTCTTGTCTTAAAACATATGGATCTCTTCGTGGTTAGATTTAAGAATCTCTTAGGAAAAAACATGCACACTTTACCATTAAAATTACCGTGAGTACGCATAATATGGCAATCAAATCATCATGATGGGATGCTTTATTCATAGATCACTTACTTACGCCTACTCAATGTACGTGGCCATCACACGTTTTGTGATTGTGATGCTCCTAACTTTCAACCCCAATCATGCACCAACCACACTACAATGATGATCAAGCAATTGTGACTTCCATCCTATGGTGCACTTCCTACTCTCCAATGCTTTAATCGTAATAATTCTATCACAATAATGGATTCATCCATCTTCAGTGTCCGGGAGTCTACTCAGTAACACATGCTCTTCAAATGCAATGATGGAAGATTTGGAATTAGGCAAGCCGTTCATGGAAGAAATTCAATGAAGAAGCATGCGAATCTGATACAAGTTGTCCATGTGGATGCGAATGTTGTGGACTCCATAGGGGAAATTGTAGTGGGGAAAAACATGCGGGTAGTAGCCCACGGGAACCTATTCGATGAAAACCATTAAGAGAATGATAGGAGATAGGTGGAGACCCATATTGCAGTCCCTGTAGGGATGACTACCATCAATATTAATTTCGAACATCATCATTTCTAAAGTGAAAATTTCTAGTGCGCAACACTGTCCTTCAATGACCATCATTGGCGTAGAATTCCACGCTTACGATTACTACATGGTCACCTTGATATTACGTTGAGAAGTGGTGATGCGAAAGTTAGAAGTGATCACGCCAACCACAAAGGGGTTGTTAGGGAGGAACATTATGAGCAACGAGGTAGCCTGTGGCCCCGCAAAGAACCAACTTGAAGATGTCATTAACAATGTCATTCGTGAACAATCAAGCAAGGGACAATCGTGGTGTCAGCGAATAAGTGCATGCAGGTGAAAAGTGCGGGTATGTTGTGTATGAATTTTTTTTCAGTGGCAAGGTAATGGATGGAAGCCACCATGGAGAGGCCTACAAGAGGATGATGGCACTGGTGGGTTGCGGGTTCACGAAGCGGGGAGGCAACGAAGGGTCGCCGTTAAGAAATGACATCATGGTGATGACCTCCCATAGGCTATGGCACACAAGGGCAGACTCGTCGATGAGTTCTGAATCAATGGTTTATTCGCGAGCCTAAGATTTCATTCCAAGGAAATGACATATGCAGTGTTTGAGCCATGAAGTGACATGAGAGCTTAACTGCTTAGACAATGGTGGTCGGGTGAAGGCAGGTTACGCATAAAGATCCACAAATATTTTGGACTTAGACGATTTTGAAGCGTGTCAGGTCCAACTTGGTAATGGGAATGACAGGGTGGAAGGACCAAATGCGGGGCCCACCATATGGGTGGAAGTCAAGGGTCAGTTGCTCCTATGTGGTAAAATGAGAATGGAGACCTACATGAGACAACTCGCAACTATAGGTCTACGATGCCCAACGGATGCAACAACGAAAGCAGATACGGGGCCCACCACGTGGAAGGATGCGAAGGCTTGGTCGTAGGTGAACGAAAAAATGCAACGATGAACGACAAGAGGAGACCCACGAATGTGGGTCCACAGGGCCCAACAGATGTCAAGGAAATGAGCTAAGGGAAACCCGCATGACCTAGCCCGCAAAGGCAAATGACTTGGTGAAACTTAGATAGGTGAACTTGGTCAGAGGTATTTGATCATTTAAGGCATGTGACCGTCTTGGGCTCAAATGTAGGGGCGTGCAAAGTGAGGTGAAGGCAAAGCAACCCGTCAGAAGTAAGGACAAACTTGTTGGGAGTGAAAAAAAAGAGGGGGTCCTTGCCCTTAGCGGGGTGTGTGTGCAAAACATGCATAATAGCCATCTCATTCAATACAAGAATAACGTATGAGGTTCATCTTCACATTCCTTTACTTCTTCCAAGCATTTCATCACCTTGTTATGTGCAATTGCACATTTGTCCTAAATATCAAGCAATATTTTCTCCACAAGCCTTGACTCAGCTTCTTTTGCATCCTAATCCTTTAAGCTAGAGGTATATTCCTTGAATGAATCAACTAAAAATTTCAAATTCTTATCAGTTGTTAGAGAATCATCAAGAGTGGTACCAGGGGTTGCATCCTATAAAACCTTGATGGCATCATTGATTAGCTCAGTCACCTTCTAATGGGATTCTATAATTTCCTTTCTCCCGAAGGAAATGAAAGTATCTCCAAGCTCCATTCTCTGAATAGGTGAGATCTTATTCAAATCTACACAACCTTGTTGTGATGGGAGTTGAACCAACTAGGGAGGAAGGACTAGTTGAATCCTTATTTGTCTTGTCAGAAGACCTTTGAGAGTATTGTCAAAGGATTCTATGGATAACTTTGTTGGATCTATGGTCCTTTGGGATTCTTATGCTCATGTGGTTTGGACATGATGATAAAATTTGTTCAGAGGTATCATAACCAAAGTTTTAGGTTCTAGATCATACTATAGTGAAAGATGTGTTTGATAGTATCTTTGTCTAGTGAAATAGGGTATCTAGAAGAAATAAGATTGCATTTCTCTGTAGTGAAGGTTTTGGTGTTGCAGATATGGGAACATGCTTATACTATTTGTATCTGGGTAAGTGCACCAAGATGGTTACCAAAAAGGGGGCTTAAGTGGCCACTTTTTTTTCTGAAATCAGGAAACGCTGACCTTGGACGTGAAATTGAGGATAGTTACACTCAAAATTTTGAGATGGAACCAAAAAAAGGATCGAAGTGCTCTGAGTCTACTTTCTAAACTACTAATTTATTTTGAAAATGGTTGAGATTAAGGGGTTTAAAAGAGGGATGTACACAAATTGGTGCTATTTTTATCAGAAAAACATAACATAGCAACTCTTGTACGACCTGAGCACGGTGAAATTTTTTGTAGTATTTTTAAAATCGCTATGGTCAGAAGTTAGCTAACAGTATTTAGTTGATGCAAATTTTTTTTATAATTATTTAATGAATATTTGATTTTTTTATAATTTTCGAATTGGGCACTTCCTAAAAAGTAGAATTTTGGCCGTGCTCCCCCTAAATTTTTTTGAAAATAATTGATTTTTTTCTTTTTTTTTTTTCAATTTGTAGAATGGAGTCTAGTTTCTAAAAATGTAATTTATTTGAAATTTTGATGATCGGTTAATTTACAACAAAAAAAACACCAAACACTACTTTTTGGCAAAAAATAGACATACAAACAAAAGAAATTATGGATGAAAGGCTTAACATTGTCAAAAAGTGAAAAAAATTACATCGTTGGATAGCTAAGAGAGAACCTAACATTACCCATGTTTTCAATTTTGTCGATATTGAATTGGATGCAATCTTGATGGTGAGCACAGACCCAATAATGCAAAAAATTGTAGAATTTGCAAAAACACATCTTTGGCCTTGATGGGAATGCTCTCCAAGCCCTTGGGTTGGTATTCCAAGGCAAGTAATTTCACTTGTTTCTTTGTTTTTAACGCGAAATAACACGAGCACGTTTTGTAAAAAAAAATTCAAAAGTGGCTAGAAAATTGGTACCCAACTTCATGCACCCGCCCATCTACCTTTCCTTAAAGTTTTAGGTGTTAAATTTTTTTGCAAAGTTGTTTTGTGTGTTGGATGTATGTGCCAATATGTTTGGTTGCACAAAATGAAGGTGTTCTTGAGTTTCAAGTGGTTGTAGTAGTCCACGAGATGTTTTTGGATCTTGAGAGGTGTGTTTGGAGTCGCTTGTTAGTGTTAGTGTAGGTTTGGTTGACCTGGTGTGCTAGCGCTAATTGTAGAGGTTAATTATTGTTTGAGGAAGTGTTGAGAAGTGTTTCAATGTATATTTGGGTCCCAGATAATTAGTGGAATGCTCTACCTTCACTTCTTTCTTTGGTGTATGTGTTTGGTGCTGACCTATTTGACATTGCATGGTTGAGGTGTATACGTTTCCTTTAGGCTGACCTAATTGAGATTGTTTTAGGTTGTGGATGGTATAAATGCAAGGAGAATTGTTGTGTGGATAAAGAATAGAGTGTGAGATGAAGAATATGCAAAAGTGACCAAGTGTAGTGATGTGAGTGCAAGCCTTAATGTCTATGACTTCCAAATGCAATGAAAGGTGTTTACATTTTAGTCCATTTGATGAGTTGTTTGTGCTTCAGTGGAACTATACCTTCAGAATATGAGAGATACATTGTTAGAAGTTCAAATTGGTAGTGAGCCACCCATTTTTCTATTCTTATTTCTTCTAGATAGTGAGTCCTTTGGTAGTGAGCCATTGACAGTGAGCCTTTCTTTATCTTTCTGCCTAGTAATCCCTTGGTAGTGAGCTTTCTTTTATTCGATGTTGCAATTCATATATTAGTGAGATAATCCTCACCATCATTTTTTCCTTCTTGGGTTTTCTACATAAATATAGTGTTCTTATGTGTTTGATGTGTTTACATTACCGCTTTACATGTTTACATTCTTCTAATGCATGTTAAGGGTTAAATGGTTGTTAAGGGTTTAAGGGCCATTGCAGATCCAAATGTTGATCATAGTTTTTTATGTTTTAAAGTATACAACTAATTCACCCCCCCTCAATTGTCCTATGCATATAACATATTGTAGTCCAATAAGTTGTTAGGAAAAAAGAGGTATATACATTCTATAAATAAAAAATAGAAACTAAATTTAAGATATTTGGCATGCCTCTATCAACTCTCCATTGATATTTAGTCTATATATACAAATTGCTTGCATTACAAACAAAAAGAATATATTACTTGATTTTTATGATCTTAAAATTATGTCTATTGATATTTAAATTTTCCTAAGGTGAAAAGGAAATAAGTGTGTTTACATTGTATAGGAGAGACATCATCTCATCCATTATGTATCAATTGGAATCTAGTGTCATATTTTTTGATGTTATAGTTGCAAATGTCCTAGAAAATATGCAAGAAAAAAGTGGAAGCACAAAGAAGTAATACAAAGTTACCCATGTTGGAATCGATCTTGGATAGTAGCTTCTTTATAGGTGAATATTTTTAGGAAAAAACCGTGTGATGTTCACCTTGCATAATGTTATCTATTATTTTAAAATGGATATCTATTAATAACATTTTTTTCTAAAATTTTTTTTTTACCTTTTTCTTTGTTTTGGGAGTGCATTGGATTTAGACTTGGGAGTGTCAAGCCCAAAGGGTTAACTAGTCCAACATGTTCATGGATTTCATCATTGTTTTCATGATTTCACCCCTTTCGTGTTGATGACCTTTTTCATTTGAATTTGATGAAATGAAAATGATTTATTTATTAAATTGTCAACATTATACAAACATAATAATAAAATATTCTCAATTACATGAATTTATTAGGGTAATTATTAATTATTGTTTACATGCACTATGTCTAAACTCTTAATTGATAGAATGATTGAAAAACACACATAACTTCCAAACCATTTCAATTTTGTCAAATTTGAAAGATGTGTCACAATATATGCATTGCTATCTATAAATTTACAAAAAATGAATTTAATATTTTTTTGACCAAGTTAGGTTGGCTAGAAAATTACTTTTTAATATTTTTTAAAAAGATGTAGTAAATTTTTTATAACTAATTATTTACTAACAAAAAATTGAAAAAATATGTGTCACATAAAGTGTGTGTCATCTACTTGCCGGTATTGGCATGGTGTGATGGTTTATAGGTGGCATTGTTGTTCTTGCCACCAAGGTTCAAACCCCATTGGGGTGTTATTGTTGAATGGTTGTATCCGGTTCATAGCTCCGGTCAAAAAGCGTTTACCCCTTGAATAAAAAAAAAAAAGTGTGTCATTTACTTATATTTAAAGATTCAAAAAAAATTGTGCATACTTAGATTGGCCAAAATTATATCTTTTTTTTTTCAAAAATTATATTAGTTCATTGAAATTTTAAATTTTCATCAAATAAATTATTTATTGTCAAAAAAAAAAAGAAGGTATCCAAGAAACTAAATTTATTTTTCTATAAATTCTATTCCTACACATTTTTCTTGAGTTAATAACTTATTCAAAATTTCATGTGAAGTTGTTTAAGTTTGTTTCTTAGTATTTTCAATGCCACTTAGAAGTATTGTTTGGTCCATCATAGTCTTACACTCACCTTAGAGCTTTTGTATAAACATTGTTAAAATTTGTAGACAACAAATGTCATTGAAGATTGATTCAATTTAGTAAGACAAAACTATAAAATTTTGTGATCATTTGTTTTGTCATAGTACTTTTACTTGAGTTTTAAAAGTTTAGAAATAAGATCACATTCTATTTAAAGAAGTAATTTGAGGTCTAAAGACAAGCAAACAGTTTGATATCTTAATTATTTTCAAATTTCACCCATTTTCATTTATTTCTCTTATTTTTGTTGCTAAATTAAATATATGTCATGAGTCTAACATCAATTGCTAAAATTTATTTTTTCTTCAAGTTTGTAATGTAAATTTTACAACAACTAGTTTAATAGACCAATCAACATTTGCTAAGACATTAACTAATAACTACTGTCAACTATATTTTTAACTGCATTGCAATGACGAGGATTAATCGTTATAGACACTTGTTTGAATAAAGACTAGGAGTATACATTTCAAAATTGATAAAGGAGCAAGATAAAGGCTAATTAAGTATGGGGTTTGGTGGGACACACCTTTGTCATGTTAGAACAATTAATTGATGATTAAAAGAACCCCACATTTTTTATTGCACGTAGTAATAAATGATTAAAAAACTCCACATTATTTATTACACGTATCAATAAATAATTAAAAAACCCCACATTTTTATTACATGTATCAATAAATGATTAAAAACCCCACTTTATTTATTACACGTATTAATAAATGATAAAGAAAACCCCACATTCTTTATTACACATATTGATCCATTATCAACATAAAAGAGATTATCTATTATTGTAACAGTTACTTATTATTAATGTCCAATCTATCAAACACTAACCCAACATCCAGCTTGTTACAATCTGAATATTGCATTCAATGCAAACAAAAGAAATAAGTGTGTCCACGAATATGAGAATCTACTTTCACTGGGTATTACAACAGCTGTAGTTTGTGACTGTGCATTGATAAATCAGGTGCCATCTGCATTACGTAATTTACTTTATCTGTTTGGGATTCCAACCATCTTGCCTAGTTATCAAGACAGTTTTAGATTAGCTTTATCTTTTGTGAAATCTATAGACTACTGTAAAGATCATGGGAAATATAAGAATATTTCGTTGTAAATCTATTGGTACATGACAGTAACAAGTTTAATGGATTATTGCATAAATAGTATAGTAAACTATATGGAAAAAATTAAGGAATGAATATTTTCATTGGTGTAAGTATTAAATAGTGACAAATATTTTTCTTATGTATAATACAATAATTAACAAGGAATGTATGATTTCCTTTAATTCCTATAATTTGTAGGATAAAAACCATAACTCTATACATATTTTATAGTAAAAATAATTCAATTAAATTTTTTTTGGGAAATCTAATATGAATATTTTGTGATAAATTAGTCATTGAAAAATATAATCATAGGGTTTTATATTAAAAAAGTGTTAATCAATAGGATAATTTTTTTAGGAATGAAATATTTAACAAGTCTGGAATAGTGGGAAATGTTATTTTCAAAATAATTAGAAATGTATAGATTTTAAGATAATTTTTGGTGAAAAGCATATTATTTGTGTGAAGTCTTATAAATTCTAGCAAATCCAATAACACAAAGCACATTTAAATTTTTTTAGTAGTGAATCTAATTTTTTAAAATTTTGGAGAAATTATGGGAGAAAACACTTAGGTGTTCCACTTCTAGGACAAAATAAAAAATGTCAAAATCAAAATTACATAGGTTTGATTGAATGTAGTCAATACAACCATGATGCCTAGTGGTGGGGTGGGGTTTGATTGAATATTGTTCAATTAGATCTCCTAGTTCTATAAGTAATGGTGCTTCCCAATTCTTTAGCACTTTATGTACAAGGAAAATAAGGAACCTCCTTGCATGTTTAGTAATTGACATGGCATATGTGTTTAAAATTAAAATTTAATCAAATCAAGAATTTTACACCAATTGTCTAATGTTGCTAAATTGGCCAATTGATGTAAATTCTTGATTAGATAATATTAGGGGTTCAATCTATCCCCCTTGATCTAGGTGTTCAATCTAAAACCATTGGTAGAGTTTCCTTATTGTTTCCATTCCAGTTGAAAAACAAACCTTGTAGAACTCTATTCCTACCAACTTATCTTTCACCGATAGAGTTTACATGTTATTTTTGGAATATTATCATCTTGCAAAGGATTTGTTGTAGTTTAATAGTCTAAAAAGACTTCCTTTAAAAAAAATTATTCAATTTTCCATTCTTTGTTAAAAATGATGTAAATTCTAGATGCATTTACACCATCACATGTTTTTCTACATGTTTTTTTATTCTATTTGTACACTCATGAATTGACTCATAGTTGTATGACTCTAGACATAATTAACAAGATTATTATAATTTAGTCTATTTTTTTTAAGCAAAAGGCATGAGAGCCTGTATATATATATTATATAGAATAAGATAATTACATATTTCAAATGTCCAAATTCAGAAAGTTTATGAAAATCAAGCTGAAAGTTCAAAATTCAGCTTGCTAGCCCCAAAATTGATACTATGAAGACCACCCTTACAACTGCTACTGAATTTACATAAGTAAATAGACTACTACCTAGAAACTAATAGAAATAGTCCCAAACAAAACCTGTAAACTCAAAATTCTAAGAAAAAAATCCAACAAAATATAGAAGCTATTCTTCCATGAAATCACCTTGCACTGAGTTTTCATCCTGAAACTCTAATCCCTCTGTCAACTAAAAGACCTTTTCAAACACACTTCGCCCTCCAACAGGAACTCTAGAAAATTACATTCAACGAGCCAACCATGCGCAAGCATTCCCTTGGAAGCTAGTTGCTGGTGGAAAGGTGTGAACAAACTGTGTGTGCTCTTTTCCTCTAACTGATGAATTAACCCTGAGTTGTAGATCCAATTGCAAGCCACTACTTAAAGGATGTGAAACATGTGCTCTCAGGAGAGAAAGGGCATAATACTTCTCCTTTATGTCCACCTCCATTACAGTGCAGACACACCTTCGATTCTTCCTTAGAGCCTATAACAAGATGTTTTCATTTTTGTGTTGAAGAGCCAGCTTGAGGGCATAAAAAATGTCTTCAAAACCCTGACGGTGTTGCACAACTCCCTAGGAAAATTCCCACCAATATACCCTTTTCCACTAAATATATTATATGCTTGTAGTGATTTAAGTATAGCATTATAGAACATAAATTGCAAATTGACAAATTTCATAGGAAACTCCTTAATTTCGCCTAGAGATTGGAGGAAATCCATAGCATTTGAAAGGAAAATGGATATCACTTAGGATGGGAAAAGAAGATGACTTACTCTGGAACTGGTAATGTCGATACCCAACACCATGTAGATGCAGTCCTCTACTCTAACACAGTCCACCTTGAACATCTATTTGAGACACTCATGTGACAAATATCCCTCAATGGGTTTCTCCCATGGCTTGATAGATAAGGGCACCCAAAATTTCCATGGATGGAAAGTCATTTCTTTGCCACCTCAATAGTAAAATAACTCTTCTTGATTCCCTACAAGAAATAGAACATTACAATGCTCTTCTCCTTATGAAATTGCAATATGAAAAAATAAAATTGTAGTTCTTTTTTATGGAAATCTTTCTCCAGTGATATCATACACTACCATGATGAGAAATACTATGAAGGACTAGTCATTAAAAATAAAATTCAGTTTTCATAAATGTTGGTTTGTGTAGCTCGAAGGCCCATATATTTGATGTGAGAAGGCACACTTCAAAATATAATTATTGTGCACTTGCAACAAAAAGAAAACGTTAGGAAAATAAGAATATTGGATTGACATGAACGATTTGGGATATTTGGTTGATTTCCAGCATCATCAGGTGAATTTTGTATGCCCTTTCACACTGTGGCGTACACCCATGTGTTTAAGTATACATCATTACACTGAGTGATCTTGAAACACATGCAAAAATTATAGCTCTCCACTGACTCTTCCATTTAATCTCCATGGTGGATGATGCCATGTAATCAAAATTGTGATAGTACCAATCTTTCACCACCGGAAATGCTATTGTTCAAGAATGAGAAGTTTATGAATTATAGTAGTCTTCCTTTTATTGAATATAAACTATGGCCATCGATTTAGAATACTTGAGTATATTTCTAACAACCCTTAGTATCTTGATTTATTAGCTCGATCAATTGTGGAAAATCATTTAACTATTTTTTTTCATTGAAAACCCTAACCTCTTTCGCATCACTTCCCAAACTTGCAAGAAAATCTGCAACCTTATTTCCTTCTCTATACATGTGAGATATTATGAAGGCCTTAAACTTGTTTACCATTTCCCATACTTAGTGTAATATATACCTTAAATTCCAGTTGTGGATCTTTCTTTCTCTACATGTGTTAACAATTATCATTGCATCCCCTTCTATATGAAGATTTGAAATTCTGAGATGCAATGCTAACTCCAAACCCAATAATAAAGCTTGAGCTTTTGCACTATTATTTGTTCCTTGTTGTAAATGGATTGAAGAAGCTGCCAGAACTTTCCCTGATGAATTTCTGATGCAAATGCCTACCCCTAAATTTCCTGGGTTTCCCTTGGATGCCCCATCAAAATTTAGTTTTGCAAAGCCATCTTGAGGAGGGACCCATTTTACTAAACTTCCATCCATTTTTGGAATACTATTTTTGAGTTGATTGCCATCAAATGGTAATTTGATTCCATTCCAATTCATCAATAAATAGCTATCCCAATTTGTGAACAATGATTTGGTCATTTTTTCTTTTTGAACACGAGTTGACCCCTTCATAGATCACCTTTTCAATTTTTATATTTGTCAGCTCAACTAGAGATTTAATTTTTTTGAAGATTCTCATGTTACGCTCCCACCAAATGTTTCATACAATAATGACTGGAATCATATACCAAATACAAGCAAAGAAAGAGGATTGGTGTAATAATGAACAACTTTGAAATATATCCCAAAGAGAATTTGGAAGGGGAATGAATAGATCTAACTTATTTTGAACAAAATTCCAATATTGATAAGAAAACTTACACTGCAAGAGCAAGTGGTTTGTTGTTTCTAGCTCTTCTTCAAATAACGGGCACTTGAATGGATCCGCTATCTTCAGTTTCACTAACCAGTCACTTGTTAAAATTATTTTTTGAATTTAAAGCCACACTAACCCTCCTGTCTTTGGTAAGAATTTTTTATTCCAACAGAAAGAAAATGCTCATTGTGGTAGTGAGTTATGTTTAGATTGGCTTAAAACTGGATACATTTCCTTTACTGAATATAACCCAACCTTTGAAGCTGCCCATATTATTCTATCTAGTTTTGCTAATTGGTAGACTATTCTTTCCTTCAACACATTATAGCTATGGCCATTGTAAATATGGAATACATTAATAGACTCTATGATTTTTATAAAGGTGTGAAGTGTACGCATGTTGAAAGTAAAGAAAATTAATCTTCAACGAAGGTTGAATTATGTCATGCTCTCTTCTTATGAGAAATATTCTATCTTTTTCTTTGAAGAAATTTAGGATGAAGAAGTTAACACCCCCTTTGATTGTGTCTCTATTGGCCATCCATCTAAAGGAAAATTTGTTGGTTTTATGTCATATTATCCTACTATGATTGAATAAGTAATAAATAGAATTCCTCTTATGTGTTATGTGTCTCTATAAGAACTATTTTGAGTTTTAAATATACAATTGGTCTTGTAGCATTGTAAATTGTCATCCTTGACAATTTCACACTATGCTTTGCTCCCCTTTAAGTTATTGGACCTAATTAAGCATTTTATTTTCTAAATTATGCATTCCACAACTTATTTAAACATTTTCCAATAGATAGCAAGCATAAAACAAATGCTCTCATTTAATACTTTTCCCTTGACTCCTTAAACTTTGGAAAATAGGCCTGGGACACTGGTGCCTAGGTCACTTATGTCCCTCTATTTTTTCTCCAAATTCAAATATGTCAGTGTTGAAATTTTATTATTTAAAATTCAAATATCTAAAGTCTGCTACCAAAATTTATTTTTTGAGAAATTAGAATAATAACATATAAATACCTAGTTATTGCATCATTTGAACAACAATAAGCAAGAGGTGAACATTAAGAGAAATAATTATTATCAAGAGCATTATCAAGCAACTCAAGAGTAGCCATTAGAGGATTTATTTTAGAAATTCAAGATCCAACATCATGTCAAAATGTATAAGAGTGTTTCATGTTTATGTTTTCATATTGTTTTTGAAGACTAATCCTTGTATGTATCGATGCAATTCAAGCCATTCGAGCAAAGAAAGAAAGAAAGATTCAAGACCTTGAGGAGATGTATAGGTGTGGCATAGAAAATTGGACACTCTTGAGAAAAGAGATAATTTCACATCTAATTTGGACCTACTTTTGAGTACCTTTGCATTAATCATCCTTCAAAACAACATTTATAGGTCCCTAAGACCCATCATTTTTGATCTAGGGGCTCATTTCACTAAAAAATAATATAAATGGACTAACAAATAACACTTAATTCATTCATATCCCGAAAACCCACCTCCAAAAACCACTAGTGGGACCCATTCGGCAAGGGTGGCGAATGAGCCCCTTTTGGGGAAAAATTCAATTTTGAGTGGGAATTTTACTGACTTAATTCAAATTTTCAGTGGATGTCGGCCTCTTAGGTCTAAATAATGGGAAAATTAGGTATTGATGCCTATAAATACACATTTTAGGTCATTTTTCACATCTCTTAGTCATTTTTACAAAACAAATTTCAAAAGTCAAGTGTTGAGAATCTTCCACAAGAAGTTTCATTAGAATTTCTACAAAAAAGTTGAAGCTTTAGGGCAGCAAACTATGGTTTTTGTAGGCCTTCAAGCTCACTTCTCATTCAAGGTCCAATATTGCAAAGAGTTGATCATGGATTCCTATGGAGAATCATGGAGAAATCTAGGTTGAGGAGATGCAACTAGCCATCAAATCACACCTAAAGACTTGTTTTCAAAGTGATTCCATTTTCCATTTTCTCTCTACCTTCAAATTTAAGGTTTGCATAACATTTGTGTGTCATTTACATTCATTTGAGATGTTGTAGGGTTTCTTGGATTGAATTATTGCATCATTCAAATCACATTTACTCATCTTATTCTAGCACATTAGAATAGGGTTTTGTCTTACTTCATATTTTCCTAGTCTTAGACACACTTAAGGCTAGGGTTTTATGCAGATTTTTTCCACTCAAGATTTAAATTACCAAATTAGTTGTTTGACCAAGGAAAATCCCCCATTAGACAACAAATTTAAAGTTGTTTTGCAGGTATTTTCGAAGATTTTGTGCAGGTGACAAAGTACAAATCTAAAACTTGAATTTACAGAAAACATAAAAAGGACTGATTTTCCATGGATGGAAAATTAGTCCCATTGGAAAATCCTATTAGAGCTAAATGTAGATTCTAGTACCCATTTGGTAGAAACCTTGATCTATGACTAATTCGCCCAAAGTGGTGAATGAGTCCCAGTCAGCCAAAAAGTCAATATTTCTAATTTTTTTGAGTAGTTTCCAATCTCCATTAGGCTTACACTGTGTTTTCAAACACTCCATATTTCTTAGGTTTTGCATAAATAATCAATCAATTTTATTAGTTTGTTGCATCTAGATCATTTCATTTAGGAAAAATTACATCATACATACATTAGTTTGAGTGAACCACCATAATTTTTGGCTTTTGCATTGTTTTTGCATCCTAGGGATTATCAAAATTGCATTAGTGAAACTATCATTTAGAGGTCATTATTGCATCTCATTTTATCAACTCATCACAAAATTATGCATTTCCATTACTTCTTTGCATTGTATAGACCTGAACACATAGAAAAAAGTCAAAAAATTAGAAAAAAACTTAAAAATATCTATCCTAGGACTCATTCACCACCTTGGGCGAATCAGTGCCAATACACTTTTTGCATCATTATTTCCAGAATTCAGTTTCTTGTTTTACATTTTTTTGTTTGTTATAGTTCCTTTTCTATTTCAATTCAATTATTTTTCTATTATATTCCAATCATTTGCATAAGCATTATCTCCTTTCATGGAATTTATGGATAGCATTAGATATTTGAAAGTTTCATTTTCAACATTAGTTCCTAGTTCTTTTAAATCAAATTCGTCAGTACATAAAAAAACAAAACCACAAACATCAAACCAACCCTTCTGTAAAATGATTCAATTTAGAAACACCATCTCATCCAAGACCCTTAGTAGTGATGATTTAGATAAGTTAGATGAAGTCCTTCAGGACTTCCTCTCACTCACTTCATCCTCTAAAGCTTGCCATGAGAAGCCTAAACCAATTAATGATACCTTACCTCTCAAACCTTTTTTTCATGATGAATTTGACATGTTAGATGAAGCCCTTCAGGACTTCATCTCACCTAAGTCATCCACTAAGGTTTGTTGTGACCAACCTACAACAAAGAAAGTTAATGTCTCTAAAGTCTACCATGAGAAGCCTAATCCAATTGACAATAACTTACCTCTCAAACCCTTTAGTCATGATGACTTTGACATGTTAGATGTAGCCCTTCAGGACTTCATCTCCCTTAAGTCATCTGCTAAGGTTTTTTGTGACCAACCTAAAACTAAGGACGTTAATGTGATTCAACCTCAACTCATTCTTTACCCACCTTCGCATAAACTTCACCCTTCCAATAAAATCGAGTTTACTCTTTACCCACCTAAAAATGATATGTTTTAGCAATCCAGTAATACTACTATTGCTCATACATATAATACCTGAAACAATCTTCAACCACTGCAACCAACCCCACCCTCTTTACCTTTACCTAATCCGCCTAGTGTTCCTCATTTTTCCTCACACACAAAGGAGTATGATCTTGTTCAAAAACTTAAGAATACTCCTACAAAGATTTCCCTTTGGGATTTACTTCATAATTCACTAAATTATCACACTATTCTAAATAGACAACATTACAACACATAGCGGTTCCTCCTAGTACAACTGCAAATGATGTGGAAAATTTAATACATGGAATGAATAGAGTTTGTTGGCATATGGATTTATGGGATTGTTTGTGGCTGCTAGTGTTGTCATTGATGGAAACTAGAGTCAGTAGCATGGTCCACAGTTTAGAGGTAGTTCACACTAGAAAGGAAAATAAAAGACAATACTCTACCAATAGAATGTATGTAGAATAGAGTATCAGGTTGATAAGTTGGTCTGGATACTTCCCTGGATCACTATTTTGTTGTGTGGATCCCCATGAAATCTTGTTCAGCATGTATTCTATCCTACTGGTGATTTTTGTGGTGTCTTAGTAGTCAGAGTATGAGTTTGGAGATTTAGTAGAATAATTTATTGCTTATTTTCTCATTGTGGCCGACCTATTGCATATTGCATGTTCCAGATCTATAAGGAGTATGTGTTCAATTATTTATTATGTTTGGAATTTTGGTTTGGGTCCCTACTATAGTCTAGCTGACTTGTGTGGGTATGCATCAATTATAATTAGTGATTTGGGACCACATAAGAAAGAATGTTATATTTTGTTCCAAAGTCAACATACAATAAAATTATTATTAGCAGGCATATAAAGGAGATCAAAAAATATTTTTGATGAAGGTAGTGGTGTGTGGATCAAGAAGAGTGAAGGTGTAAAAGAGAAAATGTATAGAGCAGTTATGTGAGGTAATATCAGAAGATCTGTTTGAATAGCATAAGGGTTTTTGTATGTAGAGTAGAGTAGAGTAGAGCAAATGAGCGATCTAGCTAAGAGATCTAGAATTTGATTGTGCGCTTCATTGGAACTGAATCCAAGCATTTGTAGATGCTAAAATCTCAGTTCAACATTTTTTTGTAATATTAAATATATCTTGTAAGGTAGTGAGCCTTCTCTTTTGAGCAGTGAGGTCTAGGCAGTGTGCCTGAATGCAAGTGCATTCCCCTTTTTATCATACTTCTAATAGAGTATACTTTGTGGATTAATCTCCACCATGGTTTTTCCCCTAATAGGGTTTCCACGTAAAAATATTGGTGTTATGGTGTTCACATTGTCTTATTAATGTGCAAGCATGCTTCCTCTTATTTATTTGTTGTGGATTCTATTAGAAGTTAAATATTGTTGTTGATGGTTTAAGATATATTTTGAGATTCAAAATTGTGGAACACTAATTCATCCCCCACTCTCAGTGTTCCTAGTGTCCAACAATTGGTATCAGAGCAGGTTCCTTTGAAGAAGTCTGAAAGCTTGAGGTGGATCTTAAATTACAATGGATGTAGGTGGTCTTCAACAATAGCTTATGGTGGCAGTTGATGATCTTGATCAGTCTAAAGTAGAAGTCATTGAACTAAAAGAAAATCTTGTGGTAGCCGAAAAGTTCATTCAATCATTGAAGGATAAAATAAATTAATCAAGGGAAAACAGGAAAGAACTATGTGGTCAGTTGAAGAAAAAGGAAAGAAGAGGCCTAGAAGATGTTCCTTTGAATCAAACCCTAAAAGAAATAACAGAAGAATGTGAAAATATTTCCAAAGACAATACTTCTCTGAAGCTTGAAATAGAATCTATGGCAATGGAGTTAACTAAAGAGATTGAAGAAAGAAAGAAGAATGAAGAGAATCTAGCCTAGTCCTTGAAAGAGAAATCTAAGGAATGTAGCGGAGTAAATAGTGGATTCATTCAATTGGAGATTGAACTGCAACAATCCAAAAACAATGAACAAGAGCTTAAGAGATAGGTAGTTATTCTCAGAGATGAGCTTGCTATTGAAAAATGAGTTTAAGGAAAAGTTCAAGATTAGTTTTGCTAAGCTTGATGAAATAACTAAAGGAAAAAAGGATGCAAATGATAGGCGAGGGCTTGGATATGAGAAGGATGTGAGCTCTGGATCTGAAAAGAAGGACCCTTAAAAGAAGAACAAAGGAAGAAGACATCTGGTAAGGAAACCTAATGCTCTGAAATTTAATGGATATTGTTTTTCTTGTAATAAATTTGGGCATATGGATTCTTAGTGTAGAAGAAAGATAAGTTCTAGCAATCCATCATTTTTTGGTCAATGTTTTAACTACAAAAGGTTTGGTCATAAGTCATTAGAATGCACAAAAGCATGTTTTCCAATAAAAGGAATGTTAAATGTTATATCTGTGGGAAGTTTGGACATGTTGCAAATCAGTGCAGATTAGGAGGAAATCAATGGAATGGATGGTATAGGCAGAAGTATCTGGTATGCTACAATTGTAACAAACCTGGTCACATTGCTAGATTCTGCAGAAACAAAAACATGAATAAAAGAGGTTTGGTTTATCAAGATAGAAATTCACAGAAAAGTGACAAAAGGAAAAGGAAAAGCATCTGTGGAGGAGATAAGAGATCAAATGAGAAAAACATGGGTAAAGAAAAATGGATCTGATGAAGGTGATAAGATTGTACTGGAATCTCCCTCCGGTAGTTCATACGACAATTGATTTCAGGCCATTGGCCTAGGGGGAGTTTTCATGAAAATATTTTGTCCCACTATGTATAGTTGGCTCTGAATCGTAGGATGTCATCAGCCGTTGTGTTATTCATTGTCAAATGTATCAAAAATCATTTGTTGAGTTGGATAAAATGTTAAAGGTCCATAGTCAAATTCTTCGCTTGTTGTTTGAAGTTTGTAGAGTAATCAAAACTTCTAGGGAAATGCATTTAATGCAATACGAAGTAAAGTATGTAAAGTTATAAAAGGGCATTTGGAACTCTAATTTGTCATCGTGAATTGAAGGAGAATTATTGGAGAACCTTTTTAGCAAAATTTTGAAGGAGTGGAAAGTCAATTTAGTAGCAAATTTTCCAGGTATATCTGTTGCTTATCAATTTTATATCTATTTGGTGATCGGTAGAACCCTGTTCAGTACGAAAAATGAAACAAATTAAAGGAATAGTAATTTTGGTTGAGTATAGTAGTCAAAAGGTTAGGGATGCCAGAAATTCATTATCTCACATTGAATTCAAGAGGCTTGGAGGAGCAAAACACAAGAGTCTAGATATCTAGAATGAATTTCCCCATTTCGACAATGTGAAGGTTGTCCAATTTATCTTGAACAGATTGGATGGTGAAATCCTTATTCTGGATAAACCCTATCAGATTTCTAAGGATGCAATAAAAAATCTAATAGGTTTTTGCAGTGTTGGTGATGTCCCTTAAAAGAAATCGACTTGAAATATTGAAGTTGAAGCCCTAACTAGCATAACAGGAGATCAGAAGGTGCTGAAAATTTCATCAATCAAAGACCCATTAACAAGGTACATTGTATATGGAATTTCATACAAGATTTTCTTCATAAACTGGGAAGGATCAACATCGGCTGGCACAATCTATAATGCGCACAAGATGGTAATAGAAAATTTGGACTTTGATCTCTATGGTTTACTAAAGGATTAACTAAAGGAGAATGTGCAATTGAAAAAGGACATAGATTACTCCTTCAGGTTTGGTACCTTGGCTATATGCATTAGGATGTATTTCTTGAATTTCTTGCCTCTAAATGACAATGTAGTATGGAAGCAAAATATGTCAATTTGCAAGAAAAACTTGAAGAAAAAGGTAAAAAGAAAATAGTTAAGGATATAGTTGATGAAGAATCTAAGGAATATACACCAAGAGATCAACCAAAACTAGTTGAACTGGTTGTGGTTATTGCATATGAAAGTGATGAAGAAGGTGCCCTACTCAAAGAAAATATTTTGCAGATTGTTCAAGAAGATAATGGAATGCAAAAAATAACCGACATATGGATGAATGGTCCATCATATGAACAAGACCTCCTTGAAGACACTTTATTGATAATGACATTGATCTAACAAGTCTGCAGAATGTGCTTCTAGAAGAATTTATCGAATGTATCAAGGAGGCTATGGAATTTGTGTCCTAGAACTGAAATGAAGAGGAAATAATCTCTCATTTGAAGATGCAGTTTAGGCTATCTCTTTCCAAAATGAAGAAGAAAATGAACATACTGAGACAATACATTGACTCAACGAATAAGATTTCCAATTACTATCTCAGGTGGCCTCACATGGTTGGAAAATACAAGGACAAGTTGGAACAAATTGAGAATGAGCTTGTCAGAATCGGACAAGACTACAATATGGTTCAGGAAAAGGATGAAGTGAAGAAGAAGATTCATGAGCTGCAAGTTGAACATGAAGAAATTCACTTTGCCAAAAAAACTCTTATGGACTCTTAGAAAGTGAAGGACCTGACTAAATGCAAATTAGAGCAAATGGTTAAAGTTTTAAAGAAAGGAGAAAAGCTAGAAGAAACCATCACCATTCCTGAATCCCTTGTTCAAGTCATTAACAGAACATCAGAAAATAATAGTTTGATAATTTATATTGGGATTGCATTAGAATCCTAGAAGAAATTACTCCCTGAAATGAAAGATAAGTACAAAGTAATTTTTTGATTTATGTTGCAGTTGCAAATTCTTCAAATTTCAATCAATTTCTGCAATCAACAAAGGGGGAGACAATGCAGTAAGGAAGAGTATAGTAAATAAGCTTAGGAAAGTAGTGAATTTTTTTTTCATTGATGTAAAAGGGGAGAGAATGCAGTGAAAAATTCCTTGACATCCAAAGGGGGAGCAGTTTTTTGTTGTAAGTGTTTTGCAGTTGTTTCATCATGTTGTGAAGTTTTGAATTTTGGTTTCGACACTTAGTCATTTTTCACTAAGTGTTGCAATCAATGCAAAATGGGGAGATTGTTGGCATATGGCTTTAGGGGATCGTTCATGGCTGCTAGTGTTGTCATTGATGGCAACTGGAGTCAATAGCATGGTCCGTAGTTTAGAGGTAGTTCACACCAGCAAGGCAAATAGAAGACAATACTCTATTGGAAAAATGTATGTAGAATAGAGTATTTGGTTGATAAGTTGGTCTGGATACTTCACCGGATCACTATTTTGTTGTGTGGATCCCTAATAAATCTTGTTCAACATGTATGCTATCCTACTGGTGATTTTTGTGGTGTCTTAGTAGTCAGAGTACAAGTTTGGAGATTCAGTAGAATAATTTATTGCTTATTTTCTCACTATGGCCGACCTGTTGCATATGGCATGTTCCAAATATATAAGGAGTATGTGTTTAATTATTTCTTATGTTTGGAATTTTGGTTTGGGTCCCTACTATAGTCTAGCTAACTTGTGTGGGTACGCATCAATTATAATTACTAATTTGGGCTGACATAAGATAGAATATTATATTTTGTTTCAAATTTGACATACAATAAAATTCTTGTTAGCGGGTATATAATGGAGATCAAAAAATATTTTTGGTGAAGGTAGTGGTGTGTGTGGATCAAGAAGAGTGAAGGTGTAAAAGTGAAAATGTATAGAGCAGTTATGTGAAGTAATATCAAAAGATTTGTTTGAATAGTAGAAGGGTTTTTGTATGCAGAGCCAAAGAGTGATCTGGATAAAAGATCTTGAATTTGATTGTGTGCTTCATTGGAATTGAATCTAGGCATTTTAGATGCTAAACTCTCAGTTCAATTTTTTTTTGTAATATCAAATATATCTTGTAAGGAAGTGAGCCTTCTCTTTTGAGCAGTGAGCTCTAGGAAGTGTGCCTGAATGCAAGTGCATTCCCCTTTTTATCATACTTCTAACAAAGTATACTTTGTGGATTAATCTCCACCGTGGTTTTTCCCCTAACAAGGTTTCCACGTAAAAATCTTGGTGTTATGGTGTTCACATTGTCTTATTAATGTGCATGCATGTTTCCTCTTATTTATTTGTTGTGGATGCTATTAGAAGTTAAATATTGTTTTTGATGGTATAAGATTTTTTTTTAGATTCAAAATTGTGGAACACTAATTCACCCCCCCTCTCAATGTTCCTAGTGTCCAATAGAGTTAATCTAGACATTACTTTTCATTAACATGAGCTCCCTCCTTTAGAGTTATGAAAACAAAATGAAGCCTTTATGATAATTGCTCACTTCAATTGAATAGGTATCAAAAGGACCCTCATTGATAATGGTTCTACCCTTAATGTGTGTAGTATGAATCCCCTCTATAGATTGTGTGTAGACAAGTCACAAATAAAACCCGATTCCCTATCCATTCGAGGATTTGACAATACGACAAAAGAACCACTCGATGTAATTACTTTTCCTATTATCATTGGGGTGGCTATTTGCAAACTCTTTTTCATGTCATTCCCTATGATCTTTTGTATAATCTTCTTTTAGGAAGATCATGGATTCATGAGATGGATGTCATTCCTTTGACCCTTCATCGTATAATGAAATATGTCTATAATAAAAAAATTAATGAAGTTGAAGTAGATCCCAAGCCTAAATGTTGCTTACACCTTGAAAAAGGAACCACAAGTCCTCTAAATACATTAATTCCAACATCCAATATAGAACCTCTTGAAATTGAACAACAAGATAAAGAATTGGTGTCTAAATTATTTGGTGATGATTGGGGATCATTAGAATTCACACCTTTATTTATGGGCGAATATGTAATCACATGAAAAAAGGATGAAAACAAGAACAACCAATCGTTATGTCAACTCAAAACTTAGATGAATCTTCTCAAGCATATATCTCCTCTACGTTGGAAGAAACTACAACGCACACAACCAATTTTGATGAGATAGATTATCAACATCCACCTAATCCAAAGGAAATGGAAAGACTTTATGGGAAAGGCTGTGAACTTGTGAAACAATTCGGATATACTGGAAAAGGATGTGGAAAGAATGAACAAGGTATTGGCATCCCTATAGAACCTAATACACAAGAGACAAAAACTGGGTTGGGATATTCTTTTTCTAAGATGACAAAAGCCACTCAATGACCATCTTTGAATATCAACACTATTACATGTAAACCAAGATACAATCTCATAATCAAACATCTTGAATTGCTTGATATGGACTTACCAACATCATGGAAGTACATTGAAAGTGATGAAGCTTTAAAACAAATGATAGGGGTTTATGATAATAAATACTCTACTACTCCCATGAAAAGGGTTACTTGTGTTGTGATAAGCACCAAGAAAATAGATAGTGATATCATTGAAGAACCATATGATCCTAAAATTCCTAAGCCTAATGCACTCCCCTTAGGAGATACATTTGACGTGCCAATGGACATAGATGATAAAGAAAAAGTTATTAAGATTGGGAAGTGTCTTGACAATGAAGAACAAGATGACACTACAACATTACTTCATGATTTTCTTAAAATTTTTGCTTGGAAATATTCTAATATGCTAGGAATTGACCCAAAAATTGTAACACACAACATCATTCTTTTTGAAAATGCTAAGCCTATTCACAAATAGATATGAAAAATGCATCCTAACATAGCCTTGCATGTTAAAGCAGAGCTTGAAAACTCCTTGATGCAGATTTTATTCGACCTATTGATTATTCTCCTTGGATCTCAAACATTGTCATAGTTGCTAAACCCAATAATCATATTAGGATATGCACAGATTTTTGTGACTCAAATAAAGGTTATGGTGCTAGTGTGGTATTGATTCTACTTGAAGGAAAGTCTATTCCCTTGTCCTATCGATTAAATTTCCTATGTAAAAATAACACAGTTGAGTATGAGGCATTACTTACTAGATTGTGAGCTGCTTTAACCATGTGTACTAAAGATATCAAGATCTTTGGTGATTTACAATTCGTGATCAAACAATTAACTGGGACATATCAAACTAAACATGACAAATTATTGAAATACAAGGATCTTAAAATAAAACTATTAGAGAAGTTTGAATCATTCACCATTGATAACATCCCATGAAAAGAAAATTGGCATCCAGATGCGATGGCGAGTGCAACCTCTCTTATATCCCCACACAATCCTTCAACAAAATTCACCTTTGTTATTCACCCAATCTTGAAACCTTCAATTGATATCCGATTAGAAAACATTTTAACAAAAACTCAAGAAGAATCATGAGAATGATATGATACAATATATAATTATTTAAAAGATGGTACCATTCCTAAGCCCACAATGAAAAATACTCGAAATATTTTACGTAAATTGGAAGCCAAATATGTAATCCTAGCCGATGTGTTTTATAGAAGATCCTTCAATGGTCTCTTACTGAGATGTCTTAGGGACTAGGAAATTTATATTGCCCTTGATCATGCTCATGTTTGTTCATGTGGGGGTCATTTTGGAGGATGATCATTAGTGAAAAAACTCATCTGTATGGGATATTGTTGGAGACATATGGAAAAATAATGCTTTGCTTATGTTAAACGATGTCACAAATGTCAAGAACATAGCAATCTGATTCATGCCCCTGCTTCTGAGCTCTGTGCCAAAATTCCCATTTGGCCATTTTCAATATGGGGATTGGATCTCGTTGGAAAAATTTCACCACCCTCCTCTGCTAGACATACATTTATCATTGCAACAACATACTACTTCACAAAATGGGTGGAAGCTATTCCTCTTCAATCTAAAAATGCTGAAGTAATTTTTCGATTCATATTAGAACACATAATTGCTCACTTTGGACTTCCATCCACAATAGTTTCAGACAATGGAACCCCATCTAAGAATAATGATGTAAAGAAATTTTTTGAAACATTCAACATCCAACATCGATTTTCCACACCAGAATATCCACAATCCAATGGACAAGCTAAAAGCACTAATAAGATTCTAAAACAAATCCTAAAGAAAACTAGTAACAAACATCATAAGGATTGGAATACACAGTTACATTATGCGCTTTGGGTTATTGAACAAGTGTTAGATTATCCACGGGAACTACACCCTATAACCTTGTTTATGGTACCAACATGATCATTCCCTTGGAATTAGAAATTCCTATGCTGTGAATTGCTCTTCAAGACCTTATTGATGACACCACTTATAAAGACCAATGATTACACCATCTTGAGATGCTCGATGAAAAGCATATCAACACTCTTGAGCATCTCCAGGCTTACATTAAAAAATTACAATGAAAACACAATACTCATGTCATTCCTCAAACATCTAGTAAGGGTGATTTTGTTTTCTATGAGAATCAATGTAATACTCACGCTGACCATGAAGACAAAGATAAATTTAGCCCTAATTGGTTGGGACCTTACATAATCAATACCAGTTATAGATTTGGGGCTTATGTACTAATAGAGCTCGATGGAACCCCCCTTAAGGAACATATTAATGTTGCACATCTACACCGGTATTATCTCTAGTCTCCTTGAATAGTATGAATAGAAAAGCAGTGTTGTTTAAAGTTATTTGGTTACATTCTAAATACTTTCACATTGCTTCATTCTCGACAATTGATCATGTGTTTTTCTTGAACACTAAAGTGATTATTTAATTTATTTTTATAATTACTTTAGGTTTTATACTATTCACCCTCATGTTATGTTAAGTTCAATCCTTATATGAATTATAGGTGTATCTAATTTAACATACCCTCTTTAAAAGGACAATGCCACATCTAAAGTGAAACTAAAATATGTTTTGCATTAGATCATATCAATCATGTTAAATCATGTAGGCATTAATTAAATATTTTTACATGTTATTTAATTAATCACCTTTCCATTTAACATTCAAACACATCAAGACATATTGCAAAATATTAAATGCTCATATATATATATCCAAAGTTTTATATACATCTCATCATAATATACAAAAAAAACCAAGGTGTGTGAGAACTAGACCCCTTGGGCTCTGGTGCCCGTGATATGGTACCTAGACATCATGAGACAGTTGTGTGTGATCATGATCATGATCCACTCACTCTGAGTGCAAACTATCGACCCTGTACTCGCCCAAGAGATACATGATGCTCCTCTACTATCTGATCCCTCTTTGCTCGTAGCTGTGATATCTTTGCATGTAGTCTCTCCACCTTTGTTGGAGTCTAGGATGATTGTCCTATGATCTCGGCTTGATGGAGTCATCTCCTCACACTCTCATGTGTTTCTCATAGCCTCATGAAAGGTCTAAGTGACTCTTGCTCCTCCTCCACGATCAGTGGGGGAACGTAATTAGGGTCCATCTCCTCCTCATTAATGAATGCAAGAACTATCTCTACAGTATCCTAATGATAGAACTCTAGCTAGTCTCTTATCACTCCTGCAAGGTAGAAAAAATGCACAATCAGTACACATCATCATGATATATGTAAATAATAAGCACTAAAGTACATGCATAAAATCAAATATCATCACCTATATCTCTAGTCGGTCGAGGGATATCAACCTCATCCTCTCTGGGGGGCTTTGAGGATGTGTTAGCCTCTCTAGGACCATGGGTACTAATGTTTATTGTAGCTACTACATGTGATCTGGTCACACGAATGTGTGAGGACTCTCCCCACTCATGTAGATCCTCTACTGCTACCTCATCACCCTCGCTCAAGGGTGGCTCCTCCTCATCCCTCTCCTCCTTCTCCTCCTCCTCCTCCTCCTCTCCTCCATCCTATTCCTCATAGTTAGGATCGACATTTGAATCATACTCATCATCTATAACATCAGTAAATATATTTTTAGCCCTATATTGTGCATCCTCTCTATCCTCTACCTCATCTCCCTCATCTGGTGTTGTTCCTACATCACCTCTAGGGACATCCATAAAAAATATAGGAGTTTTTCATGTCGCTAACCACCATTCCTCATGCTCATCTATGCTACCAATGTCATTAACATCAGATACTAGTGGCCAATCATGATCTAAATCATCAGAGTCACTCTTGACAACATGGTGTATAATGAGTTGTACAATATCACCTGGCCTCTAGGTACTCCGCATTGATCTCCTAATAAGGGGCACACCCTTGGTGATTTCTACATCTTCCCAAACTATCACATGACTCGACCATAATAGAATAGACGTACAACATAGTCACATCAACTAGCCAAAAATCTATCTACCTACATCCTCCTCAGCTACCCTATGGGTTTTGGCCACTAAAGCATAAGTAGATAAGGTCTCTAAAAGATCTCGTCCTCCTCCAGCTAGTCAAATCTCACTCTCCAAAATTGCAAGTCTCTGTACTACCACAAGCATTGTAGAGGATAGATGAAGGCTCGTGGATATCTTGCAGCTATAGCACATGGGAAACTAAAAGGACTAGTGCATGTAATATGTTTAAGGAACCACACCTGTAGAAGTGTGTAGTGCACCATGCTATCCATATCCCAAAAAACAAATCAAACCAAATCATAGTAAAGATATGCTAGGATATAGTGTCCCCAAGCATAGACCATCCTGTGCTTTGCCATCCTATGAATCAGGTGAACCAATCCTCTATCAAGGTGTGTCGCTTGTCCATATGGATTGAGTACTAGAGCCATAATGTGCATCATAATCCATCTCACTATGGAGGATCATGAATATAACAACATCGGTAGCTCGATTCGCACTTTAACGTGCTCATCATAAACATGGCCATCAAGGTAGTACTGCATGCCCACCTTCTTCTAGTGAAATGACTGATCTCCTCAAAAATATACCCATTCTCCTCGAGTAGGAACTCAAATAATCTAGTTTACATCCTCTAAGGTAGTGGTCATCTCTCTGGTCGGTAGGTGAAATGTACATGTATCAGCATTCCAATGCTTGCATAGGGCCATCAACATGGAATCATGGTATCTCATAGGTGGCATCAGGTATGCCCAATAGATTCCTATGACCTACAGATGCTTAGTTTCCACTACTGATAGTGCTAGATCTAGGTCTCTAAGAAAAAATATCTATCTCCCTCCTAGATGTTGTCATGACTGGGTAGGTACCTATCACAATCACAACAATATGCTCTAAAAATTTATCTAATATCTTTAATTTTTACATTATTCATCATGCAAGTGTGCTAAATTCCATCAAGTGTGCTTTCCTAAAGGCCCTAGATACTTTAACACCCTTTTGGGACACTTCACGAAGGAATGAGATCCTTTACAAAGAAACAAGACACTTTGTGAACAAAAGGGACACCTTGTGAACAAATGGGACACTTTGCAGAAAAAGGGGATGCTTTGCAAAAAAAAAATCTAATATCTTCAATTAACCTATAAATGCATTAAAAATCATTACAAAATCATTAAGTGAAAGTTGCAGAATCGACTCACCTCGTGATACAACTCATCATGTGCCACCTGCTCTCAAAGCTCATCCAGTCATGAAGGTGTGTAACCCTATCTACTTGGCATCCTCTCATCTCACTTGTTACTCTTATGCTACAAGAAGGTAAAACACAATAGTAAGTGACAAATTACTATCCTTTACTTATTTTAACCTATTTTCCTCCATTTTACTCTTATGCATTAAAATAAGGTTATTTTCTCTTAAGAGTTAATAAAGTACTTTTCTTGAAAACAACATAACAAGAGATAGGGAACTTTGTTTTTGATGTTGTTTTATGTGTTGGAATCATGATTCCACACTCATAATCATTAGTCATCTATCATTATGTGGCATGGTACTTGGAAATTCCCTGTGATATGATTATTCTTTCTTTGACGTGGCTAGATTGCTACCTTGATTCCACCTCCATAAAGCAAGCAGAATCAAGGGGGGCATACATCTACCCTTGAATTTGATTTCTAGAAGTTAGATAAAAGGATTTTTGGACAATTTTTTTTTTTTTGTAGGATGTGGTTCCTAATGTTGTGGTTTTACAGATAACAACATTAGGGGATTCATTCTCCCACCTTTTGAATGAGTATCCTTTTGTGCAATAAAGTGTATTGTTTAGAGTCCTTTAGCTTACATATGCATGTAGAGTCATATGGGAACTAAAGTGGGGGCTAAATGTGGCATAGAAAATTGGACTCTTGAGAAAAGAGACAATTTCATGCTTAATTTGGACCTAATTTTGAGTACCCTTACATTAATCATCCTTCAAAACAACATTTATAGGCCCCTAAGACCCATTATTTTTTA
Source organism: Sequoia sempervirens (assembly GCA_007258455.2). NCBI lineage: Eukaryota > Viridiplantae > Streptophyta > Pinopsida > Cupressales > Cupressaceae > Sequoia > Sequoia sempervirens. The sequence goes on along the minus strand of VDFB02058242.1, from coordinate 21,574,897 downwards.
TCTAGAGGCCCATTTCACTAAAAAATCATATAAATTATGACAAATAACACTTAATTCATTCATATCCCAAAAATATGCCTCCAAAAACCACTAGTGGGACCCATTCACCACCTTGGGCGAATGTGTCCACTCTGGTGGGACCCATTCGCCAAGGGTGGCGAATGAGTCCCTTTTGGGGAAAAAATCAATTTTGAGCAGGAATTTGACTAACTTAATTCAAATTTTCAGTGGATGTCAGCCTCTTAGGTCTAAATAATAGGAAAATTAGGTATTGATTCCTATAAATACAAATTTTAGGTCATTTTTCACATCTCTTAGTCATTTTTACAAAACAAATTTCAAAAGTCAAGTGTTGAGAATCTTCCACAAGAAGTTTCAGTAGCATTTCTACAGAAAAGTTGAAGCTTTAGGGCAACAAACTAGGGTTTTTTCAAGTCTTCAAGATCACTTCTCATTCAAGATCCAACATTGCAAATATTTGATCATGGATGCCTATGGAGAATCACAGAGAAATCTAGGTTGAAGAGATGCAACTAGTCATCAAATCACACCTAAAGACTTGTTTTCAAAGTGATTCCATCTTCCATTTTCTCTCTATCTTCATATTTAAAGTTTGTATAACATTTGCATGAAATTTACATTCATTTGAGATGTTGTAGGGTTTCTTGGATTGAAGTCTTGCATCATTCAAATCACATTTTCTCATCTTATTCTAGCACATTAGAATATGGTTTTTTCTTACTTTAGATTTTCCTAGTCTTAGACACACTTAAGGCTAGGGTTTTATGTATATTTTGTCCACTCAAGGTTTAAATTACCAAATTAAGGGTTTGACCAAGGAAAACCCCCCATTAGAAAACAAATTTAAAGTTTTTTTGCAAGTATTTTTGAAGATTCAAATTCAGGTTCTTGTCCAGAAGTGTTGTGCAGGTGACAGTACAAATCTGAAACTTGAATTTGCAAAAAATAGAAAAAGGACTAATTCACCATGGATGGAAAATGAGTCCCACTGGAGATTCTTGTTAGAGTTGAATGAAAATTCCAGTACCCATTTGGCAGAAACTCTGATTTGCGACTGATTCACCCAGGGTGGTGAATGAGTCCCAGTTAGCCAAAAAGTCAATATTTCTAGTTTTTTCGAGTAGTTTCCAGTCTCCATCAAACTTACAGGTGCACACATTCTATGTTATAGCTTTCTATTTGGTTCTACTTGCATTTTTGTTCATCTTTTTAGGTCTTTTGTAAACAACACCATGTTTTCAAACACTTCATATTTCTTAGGTTTTGCATAAATAATCAATCAATTTTATTATTTTTTTGCATCTATATCATTGCATTTAAGAAAAATCCATCATAAATACATTAGTTTGAGTGAACGACCATAGTTTTTGGCCTATCTCTCTCCTTTTAGGTGAAAAACCCTTAGAGAGCAAGAGATTACATAGCCCCCAAAAATTGATGGTTCAGTAGGAATGCAATCCTTCAAGGAAGTCATTGAAGGGTTTTAAGTTGCAAAACTTTGTGGATTCATGATTCCTTATTGTCATTTATTTTTATATCATTGATATTGCCATTGTGGAAGTGGAAACACTAACATGGGTTTTGACCAAGGTAAGCCCCTAAATGGCACAACCTTTTTGCTTTCTTTGAATGTGAAGGTTTTAGGCTTGAAGAAGATTAAAGATAAATTATTTATTGTTAAAATTTAAACCCTACACCTTGACAAATAATAGAAAATCAATTACAAAATTATTTGATAGTGATAAAAAAGTATGACAAATGGGAAATGGAAACTCTTATTGACACCAGGGAACTACAAAAATAGATATGAGTGTTCCCTACAAAGACAGTGGAACCTAGAGTTCCTATGCCCTCCATTTCTAGGCTCAAACTTATATCTCAGGTGCACAATGTCATACTCAGTTTTTTTTGTAGTATGTTTCTATCTTTTATTTCTCACATCTATTGTATCTGTAGTGAAATAATAATTTGCATCATTAGGTCAATTGAATCATTGCATTTCATCCTTAGGACATTTCTAGATTTGGTTAAGGACTGGTTGACTCAACTTTCAGGTTGTAAGTCAATCATATACTTTTTCCAAACCCATCATACCCCTATCACGTTCCATCATAATTTGAAAACAAGCCACAATCTCAAATGAAATTAGGGAAAGGTATCCAAACCCTAAAGTGAAAGATCAAAGGTTCCCCTTTCCTTGTGTTTCATTTTGGTGAACCTAACATGCTTTTGATTAGGTAAGCAAGGATTTTGAAAGGGCCCTGGCCCTTTTACAACACAAGAGATTTAGCAGTTAGTACAACAAGACATGGAACCACAACAAGATAAGACAATATAAAGAAATTGTAATCGAAGCCAACAAAACAACAAAGTAGGACAAGCAACAATGCCAATAGAAAAGGCCACCAAGCCAAAACAAAGTTTTAGAACAACAAGCAAAAATAATAGAAACCCTAAGGGTGAAAAAACTAGATGGTCCTCAAGCCTTTATAAGAGAAATAAATGGGACCAAACAACAAAACCGGCCTCATGGCAAACAAAACAGGCCTACAAGGACTTGAACCACAAATATTCTTTGAATCAAGCTTCACCACTAGCATAACTTCCAAATAGGCCTCAAGGCCAAAAAAATAGGCTAAAAAGCAACCCATTGAAACCATAAGTACAACAAATTTTATTAGAATCCACCTCGAGGTGGGCAAGACAACCCCAAACCACAACACATCTACCACACAAATTTAGTGACAGTGAGCCTGAATCAAGAGCACAACTAACATAACATGCATACAATCCACCCATCAGATTGTAAGAAAAGAAACCCTTAATAGCATCCACCACCAAGGTGCCCAAGATACCCTGAACATCAAGGTCTCCATGAAGCAACATCTTACAAACAACAACACCATTAAAATAATAGCTTATAAAAATGTGTAAGTCCAAAAAATCCATGCTCCTTACCATAGTTATGGATTTTGAGAGAAAAATAGAACTCTAAGGATCAACCACCAACTTAACGTACAACTTCATACAATGCATCAACTCAATCTCAACCTCAAGAAGAAAGATCTCCCCTTTATATGAGAGGATGAAATGAGAACCAAAACTACGAGAGCCACCAATCTCCTACACAAACATTGTCCACCTCCAAAGGAACCAACAAAAATAAAGGGGATAACCCATTGCAGCAAAAAAAACTATCTCCACCTCTATAGGAGAGAGCTCCACTTCAATAGTTGCAATCTCCACCTCCATAGGAGACCCCAACTGTAAAACCCAATAGGAAGCCAAAACTCTGGTAGTAAGAAAAAACACCTCATCCCAAGGCAACATGAGCTTTAGGTAGAATAAGGAAGTATTAAGAGGCAAATCAACCAACTAAAAATCATGAGCAATAACGAAAGAGAAAGCATACCCAAACAACATCAAAACCATTAAGATGGACATAAAATGAATCCCCAACTGAACAAGATCCACAGATAGAAAAATAAAACCAATAAAGGTCTTCCTATCCAAAAATGCTTCAAGGACAACACCAACATGAGTCAAAACAACCACTACCACTGAAATAGGGCACCACCAGCCAAGCACAAGCACCAAAGGGGAAAATTCCAACCTGAGAGTACTAAGCAAGCTCCTTAACTCCATCAAAGAAGAGTAGATTCCCAAAAAACTACAACACACGACTTTTCCAATGTCCCCACCATTATTGGGCACAAAAAAGGGGGTTGTAGAACTGAAGAGAAAAATCCCCACCCAAAAAAGGAGAAAGACCAAACACAAGCACTCACAGGGAAAAGGAATCCCATAGACAAAATAGAGATTGACTAGAGAAGAAGCCACTACCAAAGGGACAACCACACCACCAAGGTTTGAAAGAAAGATTCCAAGTTTTGAAAGAAAAAGTGGTAGATAAAAAAACCACCACAACATGCACCAAAATAAAGGACTAGCAACAGCCATGTGAGACCAAGCCTCCAAATCCAACAAGAGGCAAACACCAAATAGAGCTTAAGACAACCAACCAATGGGATTAGAAAGAAACCCCACCAAATCCCAAGCTCCAAAGGAAAAAAGAGTGACCCCTAAGAGCACGGAGAGACAAGGCAACCATAGAGCAAGATAAACCAAGCAAATAAGAGACCCATCCCACCCAATAGAGAAGAGGCTAAGGGAATAGAATAGTTAAGGGCCCAAAAGCCACCAAGCAATTGCCTCCCAACCAATCATCAATAGGCCAACAACAAAGGACTTTTACCCCTCAAAGGAAGAAGGGGTATAGGAGGTCAACACAATAGAAAAAATTATGACAATGAAATCCTTCACACAACACAAACATAGAGCATACAAAAAACAACACCCAAGGTAGACATAGGGCTTCCAACATAGAACACCAATAGTCTGCACAGACAAAGCATCCACTAGAGAAAGCAACGCACATCACACCTGCTCACAATGAACATGACCTCAATCCCCATAGGACCAAGACCCACAAGCCATCCTGAACAGAAAATATGGTAGCTCCACAGAGACCACATAACCAAGAAATGTCGAACATGCAACACCCAAATCGGGCAAAGAGAAGGCACACAACCCACACACTCCACACAAAGAAGGAGTCTCAAAGGAGGAGGAGGGAAAAAAAACACTAACTACAAGCCCCCAATCATCATCACCATCATTAGAGTCCACTTCACCATCTCCAACGGCTTCAAAATTCAAACAAGCACCCCCATGCCTGTTCCCACTCTCCAGCATTCCGTCATCATATAATTTTGTAGGTGAACCTAACATGTTAACATTATATACCTTTTGAAATTTGAAGCATTGCATCCTAGACCTAGAATTTGCATTGCATTTATTTTCATTTTTCATTTAGGCATCAATTTTTGCATCATAAAAAGCATAAATATTCAAAAAAATGAATATCATATTGCATCATAGATTGCAATAGGGCTAATTTTAGTCATTTTAGGTCAAATATACATTCAAATTGCATTCATAAAGCTGGATTAGGTCATTTAAAATATGAAAACAAAAATTAAAAGTGGCATTGCTTGCATTTAGGTATCTTTCATATAGCTAAAAGGTGAAAAATTGCATTATTTTCTTCCAAAAGCATAAAAAGCATCAAAAATTTTAGATTTAGCATATTACAATCAGTTAATTTTTGCATTTTAGATTTGGAATTTACATTTACAACTGTCATTTATTGTTCAAGCATTTTCAAAATTCTTGTACACTTGGATTTTGAATTACATTATCATAAATTGAGTAAATTCTGGAAAATATTTAGTCACACCTATTTGCACATAGACATAGAAACCTTAAACAGTATTATACAAAGTCACTTTAAATTTTTCAAAACCCTATCTAGGACACAGGCACCCTATGTGCCTAGTCTTTCCTTTTGTAGCTCAGATTTCTAAGACAAAGGCTTCTTAGAATTATCTGTCTAGATCTATGGTTGATTTTCTAGTTACCTATTGCATAATAGTCTAAACCTTAGTATGTGCATCTTATGATCATAATGGTTCATTTTTTTGGTAATATGTTGACTTCTTTGAAATCCTTAGTTGACATTTCAAGTTGTGTGTTTGGTGATGACCCTAATTCAAATGAGGATATTCATGATCCTTCACCTCTTGACATATGTCTTCTTTATAAAGACATCTTGGGACAGGATAAGGAGATCATGAATGAATTCATACATAATTATTTATTGTAACCTTGAGAAAAATGTGGTCTTTTATCCTTCAATGGAATTTCCTAATTACCCATACCAACAACTAGCACCACCTATCATGCCACCACTTGAAATGTTTTCCACATCACATAAGAAAAGTGACTTGCAATTTGTACCTCAACCAATGCACATGGAAGCACTTATCAATAACAATAAGAAGGAAAACATACCACCTAAAAATCTCTTATTGTATGAGAACAAAATTACAAACACACCTATTAGCTTGGAGCGAAGCTATGGAAAAAAAATTAAGATGTTGGAAAAACATGGATTTGACATAAATAATAAACATGAAATCCATCCCCTTTTGGAACAAGCACCATCTAAAGACATAAAAGGAATAGGTTACCAAGTTACTCCATCTTTACATCAAAAATTTGTTGCACCAACCAAGCAATACAAAGTCCATGGTCCTATTAATAAAGGTGTGTTACCTATTCCACATCCTTTATCAGAGACTAAGAGTAATTTAGCTACACTTTTAAACTTTGGATCCCTTTATATCTCCTTAAAATGTAAGTGTAGCAAGTATAGTAACATTTTAAGCAGGGGTATATGGTCCCCCGCTTATTGTTTACATGAGAAATTGTCCCTTTTTAGTGATGATATCCTACATATCCTTGAAATTCTAACCCTATTAGCAGAAGTGTGGCTTTCTCAATCTATATTGTGTATCCTTTGTGGTGGTATTGAGCTTGATATCATCTAAGTGTGCGACTTTTCTTGGCATATGATGTTCCTCTTTGTGGTAATACTATGACTAGTATTCCCTAAGGTGTGATCTTTTTATTCCCTATCTTGTCCTCCCTTAGTGGTGATGTCATGTGTGATATTCCCTAAGGTGTGACCCTTCATGTGTTGAGCAATGGCCCTTTTGTCATTTTTATAAATCACCTTTCATGGTGGTGTTGTGTATAAAACCCCTTGAGGTTTGGCCTTATCTTATTCACCTTCTTGGGCTAGTTTATGCACCTTCAAAGGCAAGTTTTCATTTTATTGTTCCTTTATATGTAATTTTTTCGTTTATGCATCTTCATAGGAAATTATGTTTTGTGCCTTCATAGGTGAGTTTATGCACCCCCAAGGTGATATTTTGGCAAGATAGTTCATGGATTTATCATAACAGAGCCTTGTGGGTTGTGAAATTGAACACCCCTTTTAACATGGCCACCAAGAATAACAAACCTTGCTTGACAATAGAGCTATGTGTTTTATGAGTGTCTAATATAACATAGCTTGCTAGCCTTTTGGAACCCCCTTGTTATTAACATGGCCACTAAGCATAACAAAACTTGCTTGATAGTAGAGCTATGTGTTTCATGAGTGTCTAGCATAATGTAGCTTGCTAGAAAATGGATCAATGTGGCTGATTATTGAAAATCAAAATGCTAAATGCTATACACACAAAAAAAATACTTTATTCCAATTCAATTCTCTTCGATACACATTACATATTTATAGGACTTATATATCCTATATTATAGGAAACCTCCTATAACAACTCCCTTACATAGATAATTGTGTGACTAACAAATAAAAAACTCCTTAATATATGAGTTGTTAAAAACAATCCTAATACAAACAAAAACTTACAATAATATAATATTAAGTTGTTTCTCAACAAATTAATATTAAAATACATAAATATATTTTATTAAACATAATAATCATGGCATCCATGTGAACACTAATTCTTAACACCCCCCCTTAGTATGAGCATGGGGAGAAAGAATGCCACATAAGTTGGAAACAAAATCATATGCCTATGCATACTTTAGGTATGCATATTTCTATCTAGGTCTTGCTACACATGATCACCTACATATACGATTCTCGCTTTCACATCCAATGAACTCATTGTTGAACATATAGAATATTGATAAGGGGTGAATTAGTATTAAAAACCATTCACATAAAATCCATTTAAACATTATCACAAATCCGACTGAATCAACAAGAGAAACCATAGAATCAAGAGAATACATCAACACACATGAACACTAGTATTTTTACATGGAAAAACCAAAATGGGAAAAACCACAGTGAGGGTTAGCTCACATTATAATATATCTAGATATAGAATATTACAAGGGCTCACTACCAGGACTTGTTGTCCTTGAAAGGCTCACAGCCTGAAGTAAATACAAAATGATCTAGCTCACTGCCAAGATACAAAATGATATGGCTCACTACCAAAATATGAATTGATGAAATGCATCTTCCTTGTCCTAGGGTTCAATTCTAGTGAAGAATAATACATAAGTAACACACTTATATGCTCATCCATGTAATTTCGCACATACACATTCTCATTTTTGTCTTCATGTATCTTTTACACACTCTACTACTCTCTCTCTCTTTCTCTTCTCCCAAAAATTTCTTATATATACACATATACATATATCCATGTTCACTAATTAGGTTGACCTAATTAGAGAAAACTTAAATCACAATCAACATATTCATCGTCACATATAAGCAGCCAACATGGACCTAAGATAGATCCCTTTATCATTCACATCACACATAAAAACTTCTCAATATTAATAAATAATTAGGTCATCCAAAGTTAAACCAAAAAATTAAAAAATGTATGCAATCCATTAAACGTGTAACACAAGAAATTGTTAGCATATCAAATTCTCCCTTAGATGACATCATGCTACTTATCTTCAACACCGCACAGTAAGATAACCAAGTATGAGAAAATACAGAGTCTCCCACATCAGTGTATTGTATGAAAAATCACTATAGACCACATATCAGAATATTGTAATTCATACCTTCCAAATGTCTTCACATATCATTATGAAACTCCAATGTAGAATGCATCTTGTAGTCTCAAATATATGTACAAAGTCCTGTAATGATATCTTTTTCTGAGATAGAATCCAGACCCAAAAACTAACATATAGAGCCAATGTATAAGTATGATGATGTTTCCAAAACGACAGTTAACTGTACCTTTCCAACCATACAACCTATTCAGTTGGAACCATGTTAGTAGATGCAACTAATAAAAATATAGAACATAGTATCAGATTGTGAGTAGATCTTACAAGATAGGATAATCCATAACAAGATACCAGATTTATAGACTTCCATTATCAGAGTAGACAGTCAACAAAATTCCATTGTGACAGTTATCCAAATCCCACTATTCGTTGACATTAATGACAACCTCTCAATTTCCAACGATCTCCCCCTTTTTCATTGATGGAAACATATGATGTGAAAACCATCAAAATGCTTCTTCCTGATTTTCAATCTCCTCTCCCCAAAAACTATTCACATGATACCTCTATCTCCAAAAATTATTTTACAGAAAAATATTTTCACATGATCTTCCTCTCTCCCCCCCTTTGACATCAATGGAAAATGAAAGGAATTTTAATTATTTGCATACCCAAAAAATCACCCTAATGAGTACATCCAAGACAACTGAGCATGATCAACTAGAGGTGGTTGACCCTTGGATATTGCTAAGAATCCCTATCCATGAGGATCTCCCTTCATCCCAAAGCCTTTTTGCCTCTAACAAAGCACTACATTGATAATTGAGATTAATTAAGACATGTTTTCCTTCAACCACAATTCCAGAGTAACATTTGATTTCAGAATCTTGTCAGCGATTGAAAGAAAATAATAGAAAGGTATACACATAGTCTTGATTGAATCTTTGAGCTTCCCATATTGTTCAACCATCTACCCTTTCTCTTTATGCAATGTAAAGTATTCTTCATGCATCTTTGTCAATCTATACCAGGTCTCATCATCCAACTCAAGAGCATGATCAAATGTGCTAGATGCAAGCTTGATCTAGGTTTCAATTGTGTTCTCAACATCTTTGAGTCTTTGAATTGAATTTGGCCAAGTCCAATAGAATTTGAATAGACTCTTGACCTCTTTTTCACACTCTTGAACATCTTTGAGTCTTTCAAGTGACATGTTGTGAGTAGAGTTGCACTTCTCTACAATTTCCAACAATCCTTTATCTTCAACCCAAGACACCATGTCACTTAATGTTTTTCTCTTTAATTCATTGAATCTATTAGTTAATGCATTTTATCTTTCTTTAGTGGACTGAGAAGAACTAGTGATTGCACTAGGAGCTACCTGAAAATGTGTCCTTCTGGCTAGTTGTTTGAGTCTTCTTGGAGCAGGTTCAACCTGAGCTACTAATGAATGAACCTTAGTGACTTTCCTCTTTCCTTCGATGGTAGGCATTTATTTACCAGAGACAATTTTAGATTCTCCAAGAGATTTAGCTACTTCAGTGTAGGTTCCAAACCTAGGTATGTTGGAGTTGCAGGGGTTGTTAATCAACAATTCAATGTAACCAACAACATAGAATTTCTCATTCTCATATCCAAACTCAGATATCCATGAATTCCTTGGTTCAATTTCCTTAATAATGCAACTATCAATGGTTACCAAGAAGGTTATATCATTCTTATATGTTGTAACCAATTCTCTAGGAACTCTCCTTCTTCTGTTCATCTTAATTTGAAATTTTCCAAAGAATGCAACAAGGGAATCTCCTTGTGCATCCAAATCCCCAATGTTTCTCATAAGTTCCTCAATCCAATGAGAGACTAGTTTGGTATTCTCCCAACTAAATTCACCTATTCTAGGAATCTCCTTCATAAAATAGAAAATTAGACATAAAAACAATGTACCATATTTGAATGTACCTTCCTTCTTCTTCATATCTCTCAAATTCTCCAACAACTGTTGTTGGAGAAGCTCATAGAGGTCATATTCTATTATGTTCTCAACCATATCCAATGCAAGAAAAATTGTGGTAGTGGAGACATTGTTGTCACCAAAGACCATTTTTGAAATTACTAGACTTGCATACTGAATTGTCGGGTTAGTGATTTCAGGTCGAGTGTTGCCTATTAAACCTTTCCCCTATCAAAATTGCATTTAGGAATTGTTCTAGAGAATGATAAGCCAGTAACTTCCCTAATTACATCTTTGAATATTGCATATGATTCATCAAGCCATACACATTCACCATGAAATTTGCTAAGAATCATTTTGATACATCTTTCTTCATTACTAAAGTCTGAAAAATTGTTTCATACATCTAATTTCATTTCCAAAAGCACATTATATTTTGATTTTAGGGTAAAATAATTTCCAATTAATTTTTCAACCCACAATATGTGAGATTTTACATATGAGGATTCTTCCAAATTTCTATGAATGTATACCCCAACATATTCAATCGATATAACACTAAGAGGGATATTCGAAAAAGAACCCAAAGGATCAAGTTCCAAGGTTTTAATAGGGTACATTTTGAGTTCTGGTTCTATCCTTACCGAATTATCTATAATTCAAGGTATATCCATCACATTTAACAAAATTCAACAAATAATTCAAATGAAATAGTGTATAGCAACAGTGACTTACCTCTTCCTTTTCCACCAAGATCAGATTTTGATTTTTTGCTGTATGAAATTTCTTTGGTTTCTTCAAGCATTCTCTCCACACTCCTCCTTTCTTACAAGTACTTTTCATTGAATGCATATTTGAATTTATTTCTTTCATTTGAATTGCTTTTGCAATAAATGATTCAGACCCTAAGTAGATCACCTTGAAATCCATGTACATTTCCATCCTTTCAAACTCTATGGAATACACACATGTTTCTACAAATTCCTTTAACGTGAAATGTTGAATTCGTAACCTCAATAAATGCACTTATGTCATGATATGAAATCAAGTATCAAAAGAGGGGTTATTAAATCTTCTAACTATTGCCCCCCCTTAGCCATTGCCTGAATTGATTTCTAGTGGGAGTTTCTACACCAGAGGATGATAAAAAAAATATTGATTCTTCTAACTCACCTTGCTTAGATTCTCCTTCCTTTCTCCAAATTCTTCCCATTTCCTTCTTCACTTCTACTGAATCAAGCTTAATGATTGTTTCACATCTCTTTATCGGATTGTTATTTCTAATATATATGCTTCTACAATATTTGGAAAAATGTTTTGGATAGATACAATCATAACAAACAACATTCTTCCATCCAAATTTTCTTTTATTCAATCTATATTTGCATTGGTTAGCCTTGTGTCCAAATGAATTGCAGTGATAATCGTAGCCACTAAATGAATAAACCGTCTTATTCAACTTCTATTTTTTGCAATCGCTAGTTTTATGTTCAATTATTTTTCTTTTAAAACAATTACTGGAGAATGATAAGTTATTTCTATTCATTCCATTATTCAGGTCTTCTTTCTATTCACAATCTTTTTCCCTACGTCCAAATTTATTGGAAGAATAACAAACACCATTAAAAGATAAATCATTTTGAGCATTAGGTTGTCTGATGGGAATCCTTTTGATATTTCTCAATAGACTCTTGAATTGAATCTTCATGTTAGGATATTGATTCACCTTTGAAATTTTTCCTTCTTCAAAGGCTAAACCACTTTTATCCGTAGTAGGTCTCTGAAAGTTAATCAACTCATCAAGCATTATAGTGCTTGCCTTAAATTTATCCTCATTATTTCTTTCCTTTTTTAGATTTGATTTCATAATTACCATTTCTTGCTCAAGATTTTCACATTCATCCATCTTCCTTTGAATTTTAGCTTTTTGACAATCTTCAATCTTCCTCTTTTCTTCCAATTGTTCTCTTAGTCTGATGATGTCCTCATCTACTTTTTTTAAAGGATCACTAAATTCTCCATATGTTTCCCTTATATTCTTAATACACTCATTTGCTTCCTTTAGCCTACCCTTCAAATCTTTATTTTCTTTTGTATGTCTAACAAAGATCACTTTCAAAGGAATAATAATTTTTTTATCTTCCATGTATTTGAAATTCAAGACCTTCCCCAAGCTATTGGGCTTCTCCAGAGGAACTAAGCTTTGATACCAACTGTTGAACATCCATAATACTGAGAGGGGGGATGAATCAATATTCTATAAAACCATTCACATAAAATCCATTTAAACATTATCACAAATCTAACTGAACCAACAAGAGAAAACATGGAATCAAGAGAATACATTAACACACATGAACACCAGTATTTTTACGTGGAAAACCCAAAATGGAAGAAAGCACAGTGAGGGTTAGCTAACAATATAATATATCCAAATATAGAATATTACAAGGGCTCACTGCCAGGACTCACTATCCTTGAAAGGCTCATAGTAGGCGAAGTAAATACAAAATGATCTAGCTCACTACCAAGATACAAAATGATATGGCTCACTTCCAAAATATGAACTGATGAAATGCACCTTCCTTGTGCTAGGGTTCAATTCTGATGAAGCACATTACATAAGTAACACTTATCTGCTCATCCATACAATTTCACACATACACTTTCTCATTTCTATCTTCGTGTATCTTTAACACACTCTACTACTCTCTCTCTCTCTCTCCTTCTCTTCTCCAAAAAATGTCTTATATTTACACATATACATATCCATGTTCAGTAATTAGGTTGGCCTAATTATAGAAACCTTAAATCACAATCAACATATTCATCTTTGCATAGAAGCAGTTGACATGGACCTAAGATAGATCCCTTTATCATTCGCAACACACATAAAAAATTCTCAATATTAATACATAATTAGGTCGGCTAGAGTTAGACCAAAAAATTTAAACATGTATGCAATCCATCAAACATGTAACACAAAAACTTGTTAGCATATTGAATTCTCCCTTAGACAACATCGAGCTACTTATCTTCAACACTACACAATAAGATAATCAAGTATGAGAAAATGTAGAGTCTCCCACATCAGTGTATTGTATGAAAACTCATTGTAGACCACATATTAGAATACTATCATTCATACCTTCCAAATTCCTTCACATATCATTATGAAAATCCAATGTAGAAAGCATCTTGTAGTATCAAATATATGTACAAGTTCTTGTAATGATATCATTTTCTAAGATAGAATCCAAACTCAAAAACTAATGTACAGAGCCAGTTTATAAGTATGACAATGTTTCCAAAACTACTGGTAATTGTACCTTTCCAACCATACAACCTAGTCAGTTGAAACCATGTCAGTAGATGTAACTGATAACAAGATAGAACATAGTATCAGGTTATGAGTAGATCTTACAAGATAGGATAATTCAAGCCAAGATACTAGATTAATAGACTTTCATTATCAGAGTAAATAGTCAACAAAATTCCATTGTGACAATTATCCAAATCCCACTATCTGTTGAAATCAATGACAACCTCTCAATTTACAACACTCATTGCTAGTTGACCACACTTCCAAGAAGTTTGACAATCAGAGGATCTTTGTAGCTAGCTACTTTCCTATACAATTGTTTACAATATCAATGATGTCCATATTCTCCTCCTTTCATACTTTAATACTTTCAACTGTAGTAAGCCCAACACTTATGACTCATGATCAACTGCAGTAAGCCCAACACTTATGACTCATGATCTTGATTCAAATAAAAGGAATCTCTCATCAACCTTCCATGGTTTTCACATAGGTTTACCAAAAACCTAAACACAAATAGGAACCCACTCATTTGTTCACCTCATATGGTTTTATGGATTACCACTAACCTTTTCAAGCTCCATGAAATGAATTAAACTAGTGTTGTTGTTTATAATATTATTTTACACTAGGAGGATACATAAGAAAATAACACATGAATAGAAATAGCCATTGTTGTTGATTGTGCCACTAGATCTCCAACAACATAGAAAAATATCACTATCATAGAATAGAAAATAAAATGCCACAAAAACTAATAAGTGACCTCGTCATTGGTGATTGATGAGAGGACGCTAAGTGTCCTCAAATCCCATGTGCCTCCATCCTCCATTTTGACTCCTTAGTCCATCCTATCCAAATGTAGCATTAGAATCTCCAAAAACATTGTTAAATATAGCATCAACTCCATGTGTACAGGGATAAGAGGATGTAGCCATAAGAATGCACCCTTTTTACTAAAAATAAATCCTTGTTAACTCCAAAAGCAATTCTCTATTATAGTGCTACTTCAAGAAAAAATAAAAAATTTCCCTTATATCACCAACTCTTGTATTACACTTCTTGGATTTAAGTAACAAAATATTTGAACATATCTCCTTTAAAAAAAAAATCCAAATGAATTTAATCAATGCTACCAACTAACTCTCCTTTTGATTCAACAAAGTTTTTGTGCCATCCTTTCAAGAGAATGTCATCTCTACCCATTCTAGATAATGATCCTCCAATAATGAAAATCAATGCCAACCAACTCACCATGTGGTGACAACCAACAGTCTCCTCAAAATTTTGCATCAATGAAAACCACAAACAATAACACAACCACTACCAACAATCTCACAAACATATGTACCAATGACACCAAGTGTTGATGTCAATGACAACCACTGCCAACAACCTTGAGCCAGTTTTTCAAGGGGAATGAACATAGAAAACTAGTTAAGCTTACATCTTGGGGTTATGATTGTGTGTCAATCAAACCTATTTGGGTGGAGGTTGTAGAAGTAATCATGAGGTATATTTCCTTGGATGATAGATTTACTATTATTTGTATTATGCACTTTATTTTTCTAAATCATTTTCATCACAAAATGTTTTTATCCTTTCACTAGTTTCTTCTAGCTTCTATGGACCATGCAATTAAAGAGAATTGCAAAAACCCTAAGCTTATTATGCTACAAAAAGAATTAATATTATTAATAATTAATTTTATGAATGATCAAACCCAAAATATTGATTCTAAGGGAAAGCTTAATGTGAAAAGAAAAAAGACAATGGTGGTGCACTATTCAAACATGATCTCTAACACTAGAAGCTTGAAGAAGAATATGAGGAGTGGATCAATGAGGAAGAGGGAGATGCTTGTGTTGAAATGCACTCTCTATCATCATAGGAGGAGGATGACAACCCAAAGAAAAGGAAGAGCTTTGAGCAAAAGAAAAACCCAAAGAAGAAAGTCATAATATAGGTTTCTTAGTTTGAGGGTTCCCATATCAAGGATATGAATGATGAGGAAAACATGTAAGAACTATAGGGATGAAAAATTGGAAGAAAAAATATGGTGGGAGAGACAAAGGGGAGGATAAATTTGTGGATAAAATTTTTAGAATGGACCCTTTACCAAATGCAGACATCGACATTGATGGTTGGAGAATTGAATAGGACCTTGCTTACCTCCATGCCAATAGTGAAGAGATATGTGATGTCCTAGGATTGGAAAGAGAAATGATGACATATCTATTTAAATTGTCCAAATGGTTCTTCCTCAAAACAAATAAAATCAATATCAAATTCAGAGCTTTGCAAGGAAAAAGTTCTAAAGAGGATAGGGATATGTATGAGCCAAGGGAGAATGAGATGAATGACATGATGGATGAAATGGATAACTCTATTAATAATTTAAAAAATTAGTTTTTGAAAAGAATGACTAATATGGAGGGGAAATCTAGGATGTAAATCAAAATTTGGAAAAAGTTCTAAAAACCAACCATCGTTCCATTAAAAACAATGTAGAGGGAATTATAATTTTAACTAAGAAACTTAAGGAGATGAAATAAGAGCAAGTGGTTGAGATGACATCTGTGGGGATGAGGAAGGAGGAACAAAGCAACAAAGATAAATGCAAGTAGACGATGTAGAACGATACAAAGGGTCCAAGCTCCAAGACTAGAGGAAGTAAAAATAAATCATGAGGAGGAAAAGAAAGAGCTTTTGAGCCTTGCTAATCTCCACTCTAACTTCTACAAATAGGAACTAGAAGTTGTTGATACTCTCAAGAAGATGAAGTAGAATATTTTTTTCTTGCTTTATATTTTTTTCTTCTTTGGTTTGCTATTGTTTGGCTACTATTTGGTTGTGTAATTTATTTTGGCAACATTTTGTAAGTAGGGTTTTAGGTCCCTTTAAAACCTATTTTACTTGCTAATAATAAATTATAATTATCTTTTATTTTTAAAAATATGATATAAATTTAACAACCTTTAAACCCCCCAAAAAAGGCATTAATACTTAGAAATAAGTTAGTGGTATTTTTTACCTATATAATGAAATATTTTAGAAGATGAAAATAATACATGATGGAGTACTTGTTACCATAATGAAATTGGAAAAGTGAGGCACTTAAACAAGCATCGAATCCTTCCCTCCCATTCTCACTATTGTGACTACTATCGACCGAGGATATTAGTATGGGCCAATTACACTTGATTCATGAAGAATCAAAGCATATTCATGCCACTAATACTCAATCTTAAACAAGATAATTCAAATGAAAGATAAACTAAAAAATTATTGAAATGAAGCATTCTAAATATGAAAACATTTTAAATGTCCACTCTAATCCATCTAAAACTTATCCTATTTTAGAATTGGTGTCGTGTTGATGTGGACCAATGACCCTTTCCCAATCCCATGATTAGTGAACTTGTTCCAATCGATTCTATTGAAGAGAATCGATGAAACTATTGTGATATGTGAATGAAAACATGATTTTAATCTAAAATGAGCATGATGTAAAAGATAATCTACCATGATTTTATGCTAAATGATTCAGATATGCAATTCCTAAGCTAATCTAAATAATATTTAAAACAAAAATATTCAAACTCTAATTATCTAATTAGCTAAATGGATGCATGGAATCCATTAATGGAAGCTAAGCTATTATGCAACTAAAAAATAACTAAGATATGATAAATGTGAGTGAAGTATGACTGTGAGTGATTTCAACAGGATAAGTTTTCTCTGAAAGAAGGATGATGGATCCATTTGTCTCCAAATAGTGACCTATTTATAGGAAAGCAAATGAGAAATGAAGGGTTGAGATAAAAAAGCTAATCAATGGTCAAGGATGGAGGAGATAAGAGGCATGGATCATGGATTCTCATCAATGGATGAGAATGCAAGATGTGATTTAATAAAGGGTTTTCATTCCTTCCAAACAAACACACTTTTGACCTATTTAAGAGGTCAAAGGTTAACTTTCTCAAGAAGCCAAGTGGGAATATTCCCTTTTTTAAATCATGCAATTAGGGGATTTAGAAGAATTTAAAGTGATATTCATTAAATTAAATTATTTAATGAATGGGGAAAGGTGAACTGACATTTAATTAAATAAATTAGGGTTATTTAATTAAATAAGAAGACTTAGGGAATTAAATTAAATAGTTTTATTTATTTAATTTAATGAGATGAAATGTTAGCATGAAAGGGGGTGAATTAACCTGGTTTGATGAATTCAGTTAATAGATGAAAATGATGCAATTAATTAAACAGCTAGGCTAATTTAATTAATTAAGAAAAAAGATGATGGGTTTCAAAAGGAAATGATGCTAGTATGCTTGATTCAAATGCATGATATGATTCAAGACATTTTTTAGTGTCTACATTTTTCCTCTCTTTGAAGTGAGGTACATGTTCTTCGGTTCAAAGACTGATGCTCTTCGGATTAAAAACTACTGCTCAGATCAAAAAATTAAAAAAATTCTAAATTTTAGATTCCCCACTATTGAAGGATAAAGTTGATTCCTTGCCCCCTCGAGAAATTAGGTGAAAATTTTGAATTTTAGGTTGATTTCTTGATAAAGATGAAAAAGCTGCCCCAAGGGTCCAAAAAGGCTCTGTGACGCAAGAAATGTGCCAAAAATGCAAAAAGTGATGCAAAATAAGCTCTAGTTTGGAAAAAGTGGTGAAAATGATGATAAACCCTAGCTTGAAGGTTAAATTAGGGCAAAAAACTGTAATTTTCTAGCATAAATAATCCAAGAAAGGTCACTTTCAATTCATTTGTGCATTCACACCTTAGAGAATTCTTGTTGTTTTGAGCTCTAACCCTTTGATGAAATGGCATGACGAGAGCTCCCACGACACATTTCTGATCGAGTTTGAAAGTACTAGAGGCTTCTAGGTGTAGGACCACTGGTATGTGATCCAAAACTTGATTTGAAATTTGACTTTTTGATGCATTTATTACTTTTTGAAATTTAAACTTTGGCGGCGTTGCTATATAGCGATCCTAAAATGAATTTTAGCGATGCACATGTGCATTTTGATGGAGTTCACAATTTAGAATTAGGGTTTCCAATTTTAAATTGCAACGCATATGATTAGAGTGACATATTTTTCAATTTGAAAATTAGGGTTATGGTTTTCAAAGTTTAAATTGCAATCCATATGTTTATGGCGATGTGTTTTATGATTTTCAATTTGAATGCCTTTGGTCGTCACATATGTTTCTTGAATTTTGACATCATGTGCTTCGTGGGTCCAGGAGGTCATTCCACCCTTGATGTCTCATGAGCATCAACCCACAATTTTGGAGAGACTTGGTGATTTATTCGAGTTGCACCAAGAGCACCTAGGGGAGATCGACTTATGGTACGTTGCATATATTCCCATCATCTGGAAAAATCTAGCTATGATGATGGCACTATGTGAGAGATGGCACAGTGATACTTTTTCTTTCCACCTTTCAATAGGTGATGTGATAGTGACTTTAGAGGAGGTATGGAAAATTTTGCATTTGTTGATACATGGTGAGCGTGTGATTTATGATGTTGACATTGGATACGATCCTTGCCACAAGGTGATGGGGATTGAGGACCTTGTTCTAGTCACTTCATAGATTGACCTTGAGATGTATAGATGTTGAGTGCCCACATTCTAATTAATCATTGCAACCATCATTTCTAGTTTGGTCACTCCTGATCAATGTAGCAAAGGATTTAGCCCAAGATGGGGCTTGGCATGACACATGATGATCTAATGGAGGACACTATTTGCATGGGGGCCAATGATGTTGGCCTCGTTGTATCATGATATGCATAACTTTGTCTATTGTGACAACAAAGCTATTGGCACAAGGGTTACCTTGCTTCATATTTGGGCTTGGGAACATATTGCAGTGCTTCAAATGATCATGTAGATGGTTGATGTTGATTTGAATGATCCTATGGTTTGGCAATATAGGGCGTCATCACTCTCCAACATACAGGGCAACTTGGGCTTCCATATTGGCACAAGTTCCTTGACGATATGAGAGTATTTAGATGGTGACCTTGGCTCCATATGCCAACATGGTATGATGAAATGTAGTAGCTTTTCTTTTCTAGAAAGACCCAATACATGCAGGGTCAAGAGCATACTATTATAGAGAGATATCTACCAAACAGGGTAGCTCAATAGTTTGACGAGTAGCAAGATAGGCTCGACAATGCATATAGGGCCATCTTTGTGAGATGAGCTTGAGAGGTTCCCACATGGGGACCTACTATCCCAGCTCTAGAGGTGGTCGAGGGTTTTTAGTAGTTAGTGGCACAACCATGGGCATACAACCAAGGAAAAGAAGACACACAAATGACACCTGCATATGATGCATGGTTTACACCCCCTCACCAACTGACAGATCTAGTGAGTGCTCCTCCACAAGGGAGACTAAGAGGGAGGGGAGCAAGAAGGGGACAAGATGGCCATGATGGCCAAGATGGGAAGATTCTCGAGGCACCACTAGTGGTTCAGAAATCTCCACAATAGTCTCCTATTTAGTAGCAGCCAGTGCAACAATATCTAGTTCAGCCATCACCACCGAATCCTTGAGATTTGCAAATTAAACAGTTCTAGTAGCAGATTCAGGTTATCACTGGTGAGCAGGATCAGGCTCGACAACAAATTTTGGTAGTTACTGTTGAGAGGGATTAGGCATGACAACATGGCTATTACTCGAGAGAGAGATCATGTGAGGTAATAGGTATAGGCTATGACTACCGAGAGAGATCAGGAGATGGAGGTGATGACAACAGCTACATAGGGTGGGACTGTATCTACTGGGCTATACAAAGAGGCTATGACTGAGGCAACCTATTATAGGATGCACTATCATATAGATGTTCCATAGGTACTCAAAAAACCTGACTACTCATAGAGGAGTGATGCACAGCCCAAGGATGAGGATCAACGAGAGAGATAGGCCAGAGAGGGGAGTAACCATTAGGGCTAGCTCGATTATATAGAAACCTTTTGATTTTGTTGCCCTATTCTTTGATACAGAAATGCATTCATGGGATCCTTTTTGATAGCCTTGTGGATATTGTATTTATGATCAATATACATACACTGATCCAAATATTGTACCATGACATTCATTTTTTAATATATATATGAGACAGATATGGATTCAACATGATTCGTTAATCTTATTTCATGCTTATGATTGTATGGATGCATATGATGTGAGATGCTTATATGTTATCATGTATGGATGCACTTCTTTTTATGTATTTTATATGCAGTTTTATGAGATGATCATGTATGCATATGGATGCATGGATGGATCATGCAGATATTTATGCTCTTGATATGATAATACAATGTATGTTTATGATGTGATGTAATGGTTTTTAGAATCTATATTATCCATCACAACTCAAATGAAATGATGATGCAGAATGTATGATGCGATATGCACTAATTATGCTAATGATTTATGCATGTTGATGATTTGTGGACGTAGGGTGGATGCATTGATGATGTTTTTGTTGATTGTCATAATACCAGGTTAGCGTGAAGAGAATATAGAAGAAACAAGATGATTTGACCATTGATTTTGATGATTGCTTCAAGAGATCCAACAAGTCTATGATCCACCAAGGCTTTATTAGAGATGGTGATGAGAAATGCATGATAATGATGAATGCATAATGATGATTTTCTCACTTCCTGTGATTTAGATTTTCCATCATTCCTTATTGTTTGATATAACACATAGGCATGATGCATCGAGGTATTGATAACCAAGATGACATTGTATCTAGTGCAATGGACTTTGACTCTGCAAATAGATAGGATAATTCCTGTTCATATCTTGACATACGAAAAACCTCATTGGAATATAAGTTAGAAGCCTAGAATATATTGGACCAAATCATATGCAATATTCAACAACGTACTCCAAACAACCTTACTACACACAACTAAGCAAGTACATGCACCAAGATTATTTTACAAGAATACCCACAAGCTCAACAAATGAAAGATATAGATCGATGCCCCATTCCTTTCTCTCTAAATATTTTTAGATAGACATCATTGAGATGTACTCATAATGTGTCATTAAGATAAATCAAAAGAAAAGACCAAAGAAAAATAGTCAATGTTATCGATATCTCTTGCTAGTATATTTTAGCTAAGGTGATGTCTGATACTAATGTCCATCGCAGGAAGGATACATCCTAGGAATTGTTGATTAGATGGTTGTTTGATGTTAAGATGATGATGAGCTTTATGATAAGTCATTGATATAAACTTCACTAGCATATTTACCTATGATTTAGACTTTAGACTTTGACACTTAAGTTCTCACTTTATGACTTGCTATACTTGCTTCCTATTTGTTTTCCCAAAGGTTGAAAATGGCAATTAATTTATTATGAATGAAGGTTTATTCCAGGTGAAAGTGAAATGGGATGGATGGTTTTGGATTTTTTGGAATATTTCAATGTTTTTGGTATTTTGAAAATGTTTTAAAGTTGTTTTTGGTCTTTTTGAAGGTTTATATGAATGTTTTTGGGTTTTTGGATTATTTGATGTTGTTAGGTCTTTTGAATGTTTTATGATGTTTTTGGGTTTTCAATTTTAAAAAAAAATTGTGTTTTATGATATTTGAATGTTTTTGTGTTTTTTGATATTTGAATGTTTTTGTGTTTTTTGATATTTGAATGTTTAGGGATTTTTAGAGTTTTCGAGCAAGAACCTAACCTAAAGGACCTATCCTAGGTCTCTCGGGGTTGATGAAAGATTAGCATTCCCTACATTATACACGTAGAGACCATGTAGTTCGACTAACATGACTTATTAACAATGAGATATGAATAGTTGAGGGTTTATTATGACAAACTCATAAAGATTGACCTAGGGTGTCTTGGGGGAACATCAATGATGGCCTTGCCTGCGTTCAAGCTTAGAGATGACGTAGTTCGACAAGGGTACTATTTTTGGATTTTTGATGTTTGACCTTTTTAGGGTTTTTTATATGTTTTGGATGTTTTGGATTTTGACTACAATTTTGTGATTTTTTTTTGGATTTTTAGTTGTACAGGAATTTGGATGATTTTGGATTTTGATGAAGTTTAATGAATGTTTTTGGCATTTTTTGATAACCATTAATATATACAAGAACCTAAAATGATTCATACAAAAATGCCCCTAGTGTGATATGCAATAGACTACCTCAATATAGGTAGGACAAACTAACCTTTGGAATATGCCAAGTAGTACTAAAGGGGTTGTGATACTTCTTAATATCAAGCTATGATAAGGATGCAAATAAGGCGATGGATGAATAAATAGGATGAATGATGTAAAGAATGGTAGGATAAAGAGCCAAAGAATAAATGGAGGTGCATTATTTACGTAAGACACATGTTCTCCAGGTTTTCACTGAGGTACTTTCCCAAAGTGCCTCTGAAGTGGTTTTCACTAGAGGATGATTGTTTTTCTTTAATTTTTTCAATCCTTTTTCTCATTTTTCTCATTTTTTGTATTTTCAGATTTATACCCTTCAAGACTAGGCATACAAATTTTTAAGATGCAAGTTGTTGGTTGGTTCCTACAAGGGTTCACCTTTAGGTGTTGACAATTGGTATGCTCCTAATCCATAGCTTGTTGTGATGACAAAGGGACCAACTAGTTAGGCTCAAACTTTCCCTTGCTATCTTGATCTGGAAGATTTTTTTGATTTTGCTTTAGGAAAAGATCCCTGATGTAGAGCAAGGGTACTAATGACCCAAAACTCAAACTAAGAAGATCAATTTCACAATCACCATTAATTCACTTAAACTTTCAACAAAAACCACTTCTTTACACCTTATTCCCTCATGGCTAAATGACATCAAACACCAAAAATTTCTTCTAAACTTTGATCAGACCTTAAAACACTTTTTCCATTATAATTTTGACTAAATCAAAGCAAAAACCCTATGAGAAAACTCCGACTCAACTCTCTTTTCAACATTCAAACCCAAGTACCTTGATTCCACATTGCTTCAAAGCACCAAACCAACAAGTCTAGCTTCTCAACTTTTACCAAACCTTAATACATCTTTAACATCATCATTTAGGTAGTTTGAAAAAAAAACATTCACTTATACCACTGTTTGAACAATTTCACATTTCCTTGTAATCAAAACACAATATTGCTAATAGGTTTTCAAACCTCTAAAATGGGTGTTGCTCTTAAACCATTTTGAATCTTCACAAACTAAATACAGATTCAAGAACCCATTTTGACCAATTTTAACATATCAAAATCTTTATTGGTGTTGTTTTGAAAATATTTATGAACAATTGACTGTTTACCACCAAAAGAGCCCCAATTAGTCCTAAAATACAAAGCAAGTGCTATTAATTCAACTCCAAAGCATCCAATCACCATAAAAATTCTTGTATCATGTTCTAAAACATTATAATCTACAAAATTTTGACCCCTTAAGCCTTTCCAAATGCCACAAGTCTTAAACCCTTGATTTTGACTTTCCCAGACTCAAATCAATGAGGGTTTATTGAAAAGATGTATTTCAAACCTACAATCAACTTGCCACTTCTTCAACCACCTTGGGATAGGTCTGTACAAAATAAATGAAGCATTCTCCAAACTTCTTGCATGCTTTTACATCAGATCCTAACCTGGAGCCATCATATTTCTTGGAAAACTTTGTAATTCTTGTAAGGGCAGCAACTACAACTCTGTAAATTCACCATCCCTGCATCAAAACACATTCACATAACACAAAACACACTAAATACATTATAATTTAACCTAATCCACCAATCTATCATGCCTAAATTGGTGGAGTAGTTGTCAAAACCAAATTAGACTCTCAAACCCTTGTTTTAAGGAATTATAGGCAGTTCACTGAAAACTTTCTCTTATTTACTCTAAACTTGATGGGAAACTTTCAAATCACCTCCAAATGAATGTTGACACACTGCACTAAGAAATATAAATAAATATATAGCCTATTGACTACTATATAGTTCAAACAAGGACTGAAAAACAAGAGTAAAATGCAAAATTAGCAGAACATGGTGTTTTTATTACAAAATTTGATCAAAGATACCAAGATCTATCTCTTGCTCACCCTTACAATACCTTATAAAGATGTTCCAATCAGTTATGATAACTATCCCTTGAGTATCAACCAATCAAACCTACCCTTTACCCAAATGACTCTTCACATTCTTACATTTGTGCATTTTTTGCATTCTTGCATTGTTGACAACAAATGCCAACTTTTACAATATTTGATAACCTAACCTAGAAACCTAATTTGATGACTCAAATGCATTCAACATGACCTTATTACAAAAATATCATGATGAAAATTCTAGCTTTACATGATTTCCTCATAAATACATAAAATTACTAGGTGCTCCTACACCAATCCCCTACCCAGAAATAACAACATTTGGTCTTCTTGTTGTAGCTTCATTTCAATCGGTTTTGATATACTTGCAAGTGATTAAGGGAATCAAGATGACACTCGTCTAGGAATTATAACTCATTTAGATGAGATACTCTATTTTCTTCATTAGTAATTAGGTTTTGCAGTGACACTCGCAATGATGGGAGGTCAACCTCGATAGGCAGGATAGCTTCTGATCCATAGACTAGGGAGAAAGGGGTTGCACCTGTTGGTGTTTAGACACTAGTTTGATAAGCCCAAAGAGCAAGATTTAGTTGCAGATTCCAATCATGGCCAACTTCATTTATCGTTTTCTCTAGGATTTTCATAATGGTCTTGTTCATAGCCTTAGCTTGACCGTTTCCCTAGGGATAATACAGGGTAGAGAATCAGTGTTGGATATTGAATCTTTGACATAGCTCTTTCACATCCTGATTCTTAAAGGGTGGTCCATTTTCTGAGATGAGGATTTTTAGAACACCATAATGGTAGATTAGATAGTTCAAGATAAACTTGGAATTTTTTTTCCCCATTATGTAGGTCATATGAATGGCTTCAACCCACTTGGTAAGGTACTCAATGGCTATTATAATAAAATTATGGCCATTGTATGAGGTTGGAGTGATTTTTCCTATGAGGTCAAGTCCCCACTATGGAAATTGCCAAGGTGTGATCATTGGTTGCAATTCTTGAGCTGGAGCATGAATTAGATCTCCATGCTATTGGCATTGGACACACTTTTACACATACTAATGAACTTCTCTTTCCATGGTTGGCTAATAGTACCCCATCCTCAACAGTTTCTTAGCTAAAGTCATACCGCTATAATGGGAACTATTGTTAACTAGGATAGCACCCTAGCTAAGCCTAGACTCAACTAATCTTGTTGAAATATGGAAACATCTTCGAGCCTATGGGTTGCTCATAATAAAGATGAATCTCTAGATAAAGGTTTGGTTCCCTATGATACCTCTTGCAAACTACCTTCTTTGAAAGGAAAAGGGATAGAAAGAAACTTGAAATTGAAACCTATCCTAGGAGGTGATGGACCAAATGTTCTAGATCTACTTGTTGGTCAAATTCATAATCTATTCCAATAAATAGGTATTTAGTCTTTACACAACTCAACTAAGCATGTAACACATACGTATTTCATATGTAAGGACTGAAATCAGAGTTTTTTGAAGGAAAACAATCTATTTTCACAACTTCAAACAACTAAAAACAGCTAGCACAAAATATGATATGCATCAACCATGCATCTTCTTGCATTATTATTACTTGAAATATTGAAAGAGACAAAATCAAAGGATTCTTAAGCATGAATCATAGAAATATCATCAATCATTCACTCATTACTACACATGAAGTATCAAGAAGATAACTTTGCTTTATTTATTGAGAAAATAAAGGAATTTTCTACTACAAATTGATCAATTTGTGTTACAAAAGTTCTTAGACTCTCAACAATGAACATGAGAGTAGAAAACTAGAACTGAGAAAAAACATAACCTATATATACAAAAAATTGTTGGATGTTGTGGTTGTGTTGCTGATATGTGGTTGTCATTGATGTCAACACTATTAGCATTATTGTATTGAAGGTTGTATATGTTGAGGATATTGAGAAAATTGTTAAAGGAAGAATTACAGGCTGCTACTGGAATAGTGAAGGTCATGAAGTTGTTTTGTTCTGTACATTGAAGATCAGTTGTTGTGGACTAAAGGGTTTATTGTTGAGAGTATCTAGATCATCTATCAAAAGTTTTAGAGGTCTGCATGAAGATTTGATCATGCTATGAATAGTTGTGTTCTAACAGTATTTTTGTGGGTTATGTCAGTGTTCCTGATTGAAGTTTATGTGATTCTGGTAATTTTTATTGCTACAAATGATTCTCTATTAGTTCTTGTTTTTGGATGCTTCTAGATCATTCTCTATCCTTGTTGTACACTTGCATTGATCGGTGTGTCGGTGGTCAAATATTTTTCACGGTATGATCAGGTTTACACGTTCTTGGCTAACATGATGGTTGTAACATGTTACGGATGCTTGAAGATTTAAATTTGAATGTTTTGCACACTCAAAGATATTGTTTTAGGTCACATCATAATATTAGCCAATGGTTTTTGATCCACATTGAAAATTTATTTGTAAATTTAGGTCAACATTGTAAATATGTTCTACATATTTGGCCAACTAAGTTGTTGATGTATTTCATGTTGTGGATATATATGAATGGTTGTGTGAGTGAAGTGTGAGTGTGTGTGAAAGAGAAGAAAAGACAGAGAAGAGAAAGTGTGTGAATATTGATCTATTCATTTGATTGCAGAGTAGAGTGAGAAGAAGGTTGAGCGAAGTGTGAAGAAGGTTTTTTGTGCTTAACTGGAATTATAATCAGGCTTGTGTAGAAGCTATTTTCTTAGTTCACACCCTATGGATCTAATCCAAATTACTGTGCATTGTTGGGTAGTGAGCCCTCTTGTATTTGAACAGTGAGCTCTAGGCAGTGTTCCTGAATGCATGTGCATTCCCATTATCTTTCATTATACTTTTAATAGGGTATAATATTGTGGACTAACATACACCATGGTTTTTCCCCTAACAGGGTTTCCACGTAAAAAATCTTGGTGTTCTCTATGTTTCTGATGTGTTGATTGTTTATGGTTTTTTATTCACCCATCAGATCTAAGATTGAGTTAAGTAAAGTTTGAAAAGTTTAAATATTTTGTGACAACTAATTCACCCCCCCTTCTTGGTTTTCTATCCTTGTTTTGCCAACAAAAATGACTCCCAAGTGCTAGGAGGTGAACTTGTAGTTAACTGAAATTAAAAATATCTCCCAAAATCTCTCCCATGAGAAAACATGAAAAAACTCATAAAGAGGATTCAAAACTGAAGTAATTTGAGCAAAAATAGACTCAAACTCCCCCTTACAATCAGTTTGACTAAGTTGGACTCCAAAATCACCTTATTTTGACCATAAATAAAGGAAAATCACTCAACAGCTCTGATTTGCATTTCAGTTTAACTCTTCCTCCTATTTTGCATGATTGAGAGGAAAACTAAATCAAATTAGTAATTATTAAATGCAATCAATGTGATTTATTTAACAAGGGATGCGTGATACATGTCTTCTCTATTTCTATTACATAGAAAGTATTAAAGCAATTTATAATTTTATTGCATTCAATAGTTGCTAAGTTACAAGTTTTGTCTATTGATGGTGTAAACATAGTAGGTAGAGTAAAACTAAAATGCAATTATCAAATGAAATTTTTTAATGAAAGTGAAAAGAAATCCCCATAAAGGGGTTGACCAAACATAGGGAAAAAAGTAACCCTAAAACAAAAACCTGTGATCTCCTTTTATTTCACACTCCACACTTATCAAGTTTTTGTTGGGAGTCGCCATGCTAGGGTTTGGAAGTATTTTAAAGATTTTCTACAATGATACACACTAGCACTACATGGTAAGTTATCACCCTGCATAAAAAATGTTGGATTTTCTTTTACATTTTGTTCTATATCGAAAAATTAAACTTCTCCCTTTATTTTTTTGAAAGGAAAAAATGATGAAAAACCTCTACTCTTTGTTTTTTTAAGCATATCTATAGGCTTTCAATATGGCTTTTATTTTGGTTTTCCTCATTGATTCATGGCTACCTCTTTGTATTTCTTCACTTCACTTAAAGGAACGATTGATTTTGTTGGTTTACTTAGCTTGGCTTTGAAGCCTCAAGCTCAACCTTGATTTTAAACTATGATAATCATTATTGTATTCTCACTTCACTGTGATATTCCTTTGAGAGATGATAAATTTTTTTGAGTTTTCCACAAGATTTTTTGGGATTATCGAGGGCTTCACTCTATTTGCAAAACTCGCAAGGGTTTTCTCCTTTGAAGGCTGAGTTTTCTTTTTCATTCTTCCCTTCTAGGTTGATCTCCTATGTCATGGTCGAGGGCCTTATTCTGGATAAACCCATATGCATTCACTATTCTTTGCTCATGCTAAGGTTTATCTCGGTCTCACATGCATTATGTAGAAAAAACTGGCTGAAAAAGCCATTATTCACTTTATTTGTTGCATACAACCCTTATGATGATTACATATCTTCAATATTGTAGACCTGTATTCTCTAGAAAACATTTTTACATGGAAAAAATGTCCACTCTTTCATTCCTCAAAATTGATTTTCCCCTTTTACAAACAACCTTTCATAATAAGTTTATTTACATGCTTCTTTAAAGTATAAGAGCTCGGTAGAAGCCATAAAAGTATTTTATCTCATGAAAGAATAAGAGATCTTATGGAATATGAAAACTTTGTCCTTTGATCACTCCAAACTACTTCTACATGGCACTTTCACTGCTCATGAATATCTCCATGCTCTTTTTCCATGCTCAATATCATCTTTCATTGAAAACATAGATTGATGTTGTAGTGCATTGTTATTTCAACATTGTGCTTGTATCCTTTGTCAAATAGAAACATGACCTTCATTGACTACTTACATGATGACTTGCATGACCATTTTCTCATAACTGTCATCAAAAACTATGATTTACCTAAAAATAACCCTGATATATTCCTCATGTTGATTGTTAGCTATCATCTATCTCCTCTTTGTATTCACTATCTTACTGTGACTTGCAAGTTGGTAATGATTCTCAATCTCTGGACTAATGTGAACATTTGACTATGAACTCAAAATCATTTATGTACTATCTTCTATAAAAATAAGGCTTCCCCATATTTATCATTGGTGTATATACTGCTGATTACTTCTCTTTATTGGAGACCTGCTTATGCAATGGATGTTGAGACTTCCTTGATGTGCAATGATGAAAATACACCTTTACTCCTCTCTTGTAACTAAGAGGATGCAATATGCTAGGCTCAAACCTTATGGGAGCCACATTTTCCTCCACATACTATGATGTCAAACCATAAAAAAATGGAATATCAAATGAACCTATACCTGCATAGTGAACAAACAAGTTAGAAAAATAATGAAGCTAAAAAACTTCAAATGATGCATTAATTCTTCTACTCTTGAATATTTGTGAAATCTACATATCTGATCAAACGATTCATAGGAGTAAATTATATATATGTTGAAGTATGCATATGAGGAGAGATTTTATTCTGAGCTCTAACACAATCTATTTTTGTAGGTACCTTCAGAGCAACCAACGAAGGAGCTGGAGTTGAAACTGAAGACACAACTATCAACTCTATGATTTGTCATTCAAGCACTGATGAATCAAACTTCCTTTCATGTTCTTTTCTTCTTTAGTTGTATAGTTTACTTCCTTGTGTTTCATTTAATCATGTATGATCAGTTACTCCCACAGCTTGTGTGGGACATCATGTTTCATTGTAAAATGAATAAAGATAGCAACACTATGCAATTTTGTGTAATTTTTTGTTGTAAAGAACATTTGCATAATAAAACTGAACTTCATTTGAAAGCATCTTTTGTGAAATGATAAATCTTTAGCAAAAAATTGTATGTACCTTTTCCTTTTAGCTGCAAATACTTACTCTAGCTCTACTTGATTGAGTTGTAAGCAAAAATTAGGTAATAGGAACCACATATGCCATTGTGTACTTTTGTTAAAGTAGTTAAGGATTCCTCTTGGTTAAGACATCGCAGTAATGTCTCTTTGATACTTCGGTGGTAAAGTGTATCACCTAGGATCATGAATTGGGATGCCTTCTTGACAAAGGTCTTTTTAAGGTTAGAGGTGATATTGAAGGGAAGGATTCCTCTGCTAAGGTAGATAAATATGTCATGATACCATGGGGATCCAGGATCAACAATGATACTCTGCGAATTCAAATTCAAGGATTTCGAAATTCGGTACGATAATTTGTTCTACCAAGAATTCACATTGCAGGATGTTGTTCGGTATGTCTAACAATTATCCAATTGTTGTCATTTCATCTGTTGCTCTATTGTTCATGCAAGTAATCTGCTCAAAGTTCATGTCTATGAAAATGTCCTTGAGACTTTCTACCATCTTTTTGTAAGGAGTGAGCTTTTCATCCTTAGTTTGATAGTAGTCATTGACTTGGTTGATAATTAGCTTTGAGTCTCCATTGAATTTCACCTCTTGTATTTTCTACTAAACTGCTATCCTTAGACCTATGATTAGGGATTTGTACTCTACAATGTTGTTAGTACAAGGGAATGATAGCTGGTATGACTTTGGAATGCAATAACCTTGAGGGGTGATGAAAAGAAGACCTGCTCCTAATCCATGTTGGATGAACGATCCATCAAAGGACATCTTCCACTGACCTGTGAGATTGATAAGGAATGCTAATTCATTAGGAAGCATAGATATTAAAGGGTTCTCTGCATAAATAGGTGCCTCTGCTAGTTGGTCTATGACCACTTGTCCTTTGATTGTCTTGCATTCTATATACTCTATATCAAACTCTATTAAAAGATCACTACCCATTTGACCATTTTCCCAGTGAGGATTTCTTTAGATAAAAAGTATTTGAGTGGGTTTATCTTTGCAATGAGCTTGATTTGATGGGAAAACATGTAATGTCAGAAATTTTGTGAAGAAAAAAATATTGCTAAGCATGCTTTCTCAATGGGTGAATAGTTCATTTCATATCCCACCAAAGTCCTATTGATATAGTAGATAGCTCTTTCCTTTCCATTTTCATCATATTGTACCGAAAGAGCTCCTAGTGTTGCTAATGTTGTTGAGATATATAGGATCAGTGGTTTGATTGATATTGGCAACATGAGAATTGGAGGTGTTAGTAGATAGTCTTTGATTTTTTGGAAAGATTTGTCACACTTCTCATCCCACTTGTAAGTTATTCCTTTATGGAGAAGATGCAAAAAGGGGTGGATTTTATTTGATAGTTGTGCTATGAACCTCCTGATGGACTGCAATCTTCCTTGTAACCCTCTCATTTTCTTTAGTATTTGCAGTGGTTCCATGTCGAGGATAGATTTTACCTTTGTTGTAAAAATTTATATCCCTCTTTGTGAGACAATAAAGCCAAGAAGTTTCCCTAATGTGACCCCAAAGACACACTTTTTTGGATTGAGTCATACCTTGTACTCTTCAAGTATGTCAAAGATGGGTCCTAAGACTCCTATGTGCGGACTTATTTTTTTTTATTTTTCCAAAATATCGTCCACATAATCTTCAACTATTTTGTGAATCATGTCATGAAATATGAGGGTCATTTCTCTTTGATAGGTTGCTCCTACATTCTTTAACCCGAATGGCATCACATTCCAACAATAGGTTCCCCATTGACAAGTGAATGTAGTTTTGTGTTGATCCTCCTTGGTGATCATTATTTGATTATAGCCTAAAAAACCAACCATGAGGGACAAAATTTCATGCCTTGATGTTAAGTCTACAATGAGGTTGATATTAGGAAGAGGAAAATCATCCTTTGGGCATGCCTTATTTAATTCCCTGAAGTCAGTACAAATTTTGATGCCCCTAGTGGGTTTTGAGTCTAGTACCAGGATTGAAACCCACTTAGGATAATTTATCAGTAGGATGAATCTAACGTTAAGAAGCTTTTGTAATTCTAGATTCACCAAAAGTGCTATCTGACGATGCATCTTCCTTAATTTCTACTTGACTGGATTGGCTTCAGAATAGACTGCTAAGTGATGCACAACTACTTCTAGATCAAGCCTTGGCATATCTATGTATGACCATGCAAAGGTAGCTCTTCATTCCTTTAGGAATGCTATCAGGTTCTTCAATTCTTTATCCAACAAAGATTCAACATAGAAGGTGATCTTAGTTGCTTCTTCTATTCCCACATTGACTGGAGTGGCCTTTTTTGCTAGCACTGTTAACTTTTCTAGATGCATTTTACTAAGAGGGAGATTGAATCCCTCATCCTTGGGTGCCTCAAAGAGGTTTTGACCATCAGATGTGTCCTTTATTTTTACTATTTTAGGATCAGAGAGTTCCACAATGTGGTTTTCAATCAAGGATCTGCATGTTAGTTATATTTCATCAATTTTGCAACTGAAGGATTCAATTGTCTCCCCATAGTATTCCCCTGTGTTGAGCTCTATGTCAAAACCTTCTTTGTTATCTACCCATGGTAAGATGTTGCGTAGTTCCATGAATTTTGAGACCTCTTCATCATTTTTGAAAAAATACAAAATTGGTGGTCCTTGTTGGTCCATGTCAATGAGTTGGGGGTATACTAAGTGTATTTCAGTTGGTTGATCACTCAGAGTGAAGGATGTTATGGATAACATGGACACAAATTTATTCTCAAATAGGTCAATAACATCAAGGGGGGAGTCATCAAAGGTCATATCACGTGATGTAGATAACCAAGAGGAATCCTCGACCAGTTTAGTGGAAGTACCTTTTTCGATAAGGATGACCTTGCTAGTAGTACAACCTAGGCCAAGATTCTTTAGTCATTTATTAGGAATGATGGGTTCTAGTAAACCATTATCATTTTGTCCTAGCTTCTCGTTCTTGTTATATCCCATTCCCTTCATTATTTGAAAGCCTTTGTTATCATCTTCCATGGGAAGAGTAGGAACAAGTCATTCATCTTGATAGAGGAGTTTAGAGATATCATCCTCATTGAAATCTTCTTGATTCAAATCCCCCCACTTGGTGAAGGTAGTAGTTGCTATATTGATTGTTGTGGGCTCTTTGTTGCTAGATGTGGGTTTCCCATGAGATTGAGGAGAAATAGGTAGCTCTCTTAAGACAAAGGTTTTATTCATTAGCTTATAGTTCCCACAACCATCATCTTGGATCACTACTTTGATATTAGGTATGTTCTCCACAATGAGTTCCTTTGTTTCAAAGGTAGATGCAAGGGATGATAGGTCAAAAAATGAGGAAGAAGGTGTAGGCCATTCATCATTCTTGGGTACTTGGGGGATCTTATAGAACTTGGCTTCAAGATTTTTGCAGTAGTAAAAAGGCTTAGGATCTCCATGGATGGTAATCTGTCTTCCCTCAAAAGGAAACTTCACACATTGATGATAAATCGAGGCCATAGCTTTTATGGCATGGATCCATGATTGACCAAGCAAGATGTTACAGGGAAGATCAAGGTCTAACACTTGGCATGTAGTTTCTATGATGAGGGGGCCCACTTGGATTGGTAATGAGATGATGCCTTGTGATACCCATTCTTGGTCATCATATGCCCTGATGGTGGTACTCTTTTTATTTTCAATAGTATCTTCTGAATAGCCCAGATTTTTGATCAATTGAAGGGTACAAATGTTCAATCCAGCACCTCCATCTACTAAGACTTTTTTGACCTTGTTCTTATGAATAATAACCTCAAGGTGTAAAGCACAGTTATGAGATGGTTGTGATGGTAGGTATTGCTCAGAGAAGGTGAGAAGGTGATTAGCGATATTTCCTACCATA
The DNA here is from genome assembly GCA_007258455.2 of Sequoia sempervirens. NCBI lineage: Eukaryota > Viridiplantae > Streptophyta > Pinopsida > Cupressales > Cupressaceae > Sequoia > Sequoia sempervirens. Next base: position 21,540,258 of record VDFB02058242.1, on the reverse strand, counting down.
GCTTGAAACCAATCTGTATCAATATCCTCAGGAACAAATGACTCTGATAAAACTTTCTCCAAGATCTCCTTATGTGTGAGGGATAGCCTCAATAGTTCTAAGATTGATATCTATGTAGGGGTCTTCTTAAGATGATCTAATAGATTGTACTTGCTATAATTTGATGTTGGTAAAGTAGGTTTTTCCCTCTAGATTGAGATGGGACTCCTTGGACAGTATTTTTCCATGTCGTGTGGTGACTCCACACTCTGCACTAGGCCCTTTGATGGTGACAACAGTAATGACGCTATCACAAGAAGCCATTATATTGGAATAGGTATGTTGAACATTTGTGTAATCCTTAGCTTTTCCGATGTTGTTCCCTTTTCTATGATCTGACATAGGGTTCTTGTATATCTTAAGATCTTGATTCCTGGCTAGTACTTTAACAAATATGGTGTCATTCTCTATGAGGTATTGGATAATGTTTTTGAGACTCATGAAGTTTGTTTTTTTGTGTCCTTTAATCTTGTGAAAGTCACAAAGGTCTTTCTCATTGTACCAAGATGGTTTCTCTTGTGGTTCTTAGTAGTTTTCAAAGTTGGGAAGTGTTATCATATTTCAATCTACCAAATTTTTCATGATGGTTTCCATGGGTTCAGATAACTATGTACTTGCATTTAGGATAGTTGTTCTTGTTAGTGGTTTTCCTTTTTTTCATGTCAGTGTTGTTTGTTGCACAGCTGGTTGGATGTGAGCAATGTGATTGTTGTTTGGCCTAGGGGCACATAGGACTACCTTAGCATCTACTACACCATCATTTGTTACATTCTTGTTCTTAGCCTAGACAAAAGGCTTTTCATTTGAACTATTTGATGGGCGATGATCTTTGTAAGCTTGAGTATTCGCTTGTGATATTAGAACTCTCTTGATGTTAAGGGCTCTAGGGAAAATCTCATCATAAGATGTGATGCACTACATTTTCAAGTGGAATGATAGTTTTAGATCTATATTTTCTATGATGATTCCCACTTGTTGTTCATCGGGAAGAGGCCATTTTCTCTTACTAGCTATTTTTCTCCATCGTTGTAAGAAATTAGTGAAAGTTTCTCCTTTTTTTTCCTGAGAGTGTATAGTCCTTCTAGACTTACAACCTAAAGATTAAAGGATAAGTGATCGATGAATTTATCGGTAATTTCTTGGAAAGTTTTGATGTTAGGAGGTAGATGAGAAAATGAATCCATGGAAAGACCTGTTAAAATTCAAGGGAAGAGGCACATTAAATATGAATCATTGTAGGCCACCTCCATACACATGATGTTAAATTCTTTAAAATGATCCAGAGGACTTCCTCTTTCTTTGTATTTGTCAAATTTGGGGATTTTGAAGCTAGGAGGGAACAATACCAATATGATGTTCCAATCAAATGGATAAGGACATAGATTCTATGTATGGGGCTTCTTTGTCTTTCCCATCCGAAGGTCCTATATTTCTTATGATAATGCCTTAAATTGTGAAGCTAGATTGTCTTGTGGATTTGGAGGAGGAACATATGGTAGGATGATGAATGAGTTGTATGTGGGATTTTGATATGATAGGGTGTTTTATGGGGTGTATGGTGGTGTGAGATTTTGTGAGGGTGATTGTGGTGTCAATGTATATGTTCCTAATGTGTCTGTGTTGATGATGTTCTATTGAGGATTATAGTAGGAACTTGGTTGTTGTTGTTGTTGTTGGGAATATTGTTGATCTAGTAAGGCCGGTTGTTGTTGTTGTGCCATGAGGACTTGTTGTTGGGCTTGTTTTTTTTGTTGTTGTGATGCTAAACCTGCTTGATGAGCTTGGTGATGTTGCTAGGCTAAGGCTGCTTGCTGTGTTGCTAAGGCAGCTTGTTGTTGTTGTTGTTGTTGTTGTGTTGATTACTATTGGGCTATTGTTGTTGTTGCACCATGAGGGCTTGTTGTTATTGTGCTGCTTGTTGGGATTGCTATTGTTGTTGCACCATGAGGGCTTGTTGTTGGGCTTTCTATTGGGCTTACTATTGAGCTGCTAGGGCTACTTGTTGTTGTTGTTGCTATTGGTTGGCTTGTTGATAAGCTTGTTGTGCTTGTTTTAAAGCTAGGGAATGTGCTTGCAATGTAGGATCAGGTGGTTGTTGGGATATTTGAGATAGATTGTGATTTTTGATGTTCTAAGTGGGTAGTGGATTGTTGATGAGAGGTGGAGGGTTCCCTTGTAAGATGGTGGATTGATGTGGTGGAATGCAAGTTTGAGGTCCCGTTTGATTTTGCATGGTAAAGGGGATCATGGGAAAAGATGAAGATGGTGCCATTATATTTTTTGATGGAAATGACACACTCAGACCTTGAGTCCATTGATTAAAAATATTTCCTTGTCCCATGTCTTGAGGATTTCCTTGTGCTAGAGATGTAAATAAGGCATTACCTAGGTTGATGGGATTCATGACCAAGGGATTGTTTTGAGATGGGTTAATGATGGATGGGGTGGATGTGTTTTTTGACACCAATGGTATAGATGAACCAATGGGATGATTCGGTAAAGATGTCCCTATCTGCATTAAGGGTTGCCTCTATGGTGTAGTATTGGCATGACCTTGTGTGTTGTTTTGATACATTTGGTTTATACTGCTTTGCATGATGGTGGGAACACTTGTGGTTCTCGTGGGTATGGATGAAGAGGGGTGTAATTGATATGTGGAGGTCATGGTGGAAGAATGAAGTTAAAGAGGTTTATATTTTTTTTTGGATCTTCAAGAATTTGAGGAGCACCAAAGGTAAGTGTCCACGTGGTTGATTGGGATGGAGGATTGGTATCGAGGGTACCCACAAGTGTGTTTCTCTCAAATGGAAGAGTTAGATCAAAGTCCTTGGTAAGGCTAGTTGCAAGACTGGGAGTGAATTTTTGAGTTAGCCCTAGTGTTGGAATTATAAAGCCATGTGTCAAATTTTGTGCAACAAATGATGGGGAAATAGGAGCTACATTTTTAAAGGCTTGACGTTCAATGATTTCCTCCCTAGTAAGTTCAAAGGGATTGTTCATGATGTCTTCCATCTCATATGGTCCTAACAGAGATGATGGCTATTGTGATGGGGTAACTTGACTTCTCAGATCAAATTCTAAAGGATTTGGATCACTTGACATAAATGTGACTTTGGTTTTCTCCATGATTCTCTTATGTTGTGATCTCATCTTTACCATAAATTTTGTGTCGCCTTTGGGAGAGTTGTGTTATGATTTTTAATTTTTGAACTCTTTAGTTGACTCAAATCTAGATAAAAGGGATGCTCTAAGTATTTTTGGAGTAATGATGATAGTGGGGTAATGAAAAGATGGGTGATGTGGAGAGTGATCTTTGCAAATGTTTTGGGACAACACTTTTGACTTACACTTGATGTTTTGATGTTGGGATAAAAGATGTTGACGAACTTGGAAATATTAAGGGTAGACTTGTGACCTTCAAGATGAACTAGTTCAAATATGATAACTAACTTAACTAAATGCATGGAAAAGGATACATTTCACATGCAAAGTAGCTAAGTTAGGGTTTTAGGTTCATTGATGTCCAAGTCAAAAAATGTTGGTTTATTCAATTTTTTTGCAAATTTAAATGAGGTGAAGGATGAAATTTGATGGAGGGGTGAATGAAGTGTTTGACCCAATGTTGAATTAAAGTGTACCTTTGTTTTCCAAGACTAAGGTAGTGAGAATGATGCTAGAACTCTAATTTTTTCCAATCTTGAAGACTAATGTTGACCTAAATGAGAGGATAGATGTGGGTATGCAAATCTATTTCGTTCCTCCTAGCTTGAGCATAATAGTTTCTTAACAAGAGGTCATGATTGTGATAAATTATTAAGGCCCACTTCCTACCAAACTTTGAATTACGATACCTACGTTTGTAATGACGACATGTAGATCTTCCCCTATGGATTTTGATTGTGTGATAGATCATTTAGAGGAGTTCAAAACCATGAAAAGGACCAAGGTTTTAGATAGGTTGATTACCATGAAAAAGACTTGGATTTTGACTCATAAAGAAAATATACATGTCTGGATGTTTCCTCAATGCACATTCATAAAATTTTAGTAACTTGTTTTTGTTGAGGTAGAGTGCTGAAATATTATTTTTGATTGCTTTTGAACTACAATGCCTAAGTTTACAGCAATGACTAGTAAACCTTCTTTTGGGTATCCTAACTTTGTGTGAGATCATCTAGAAAATTTCAAATTTATGGAAGAAAGAAAGATATTTATTACCATACAGGTGGTGGTAATATGGGTCATCTAGCCTCAATACCGGTTTGTTCCTCTTCTTCATCTAAGATGTTTGCAACATTTCTCCACTCAGCGAGTGTTTCTTTTGTTAAAAAAGTGAAGCTTCTCAAGCTACTAATGATATCAGTTTTTCCCCATTAATGAGTTCAAAGTTTTTCTAAATGATAGCTCCTTCAAGATCAGGTTGTTCAATGGGAGCAATCGGTCTCCAAATAGTCACATGGGATTTCAATTGTGTCAGTTTATCTTGCTTAAGTGAATTTATTTTACCACAAACACTCATCGTGATTAAGTTTTCAAACTAAATTTTTATGTCAAGAACATCATAACTTTCACAATGTCCATTTTGTGAGAATCTTGAGGTTCAAGCCATAATTTCCTATGTTGTCTTTGGAAAATATGGATTGAGATATAAGTCAAGATATTTCAAAATCTCTAAGGATAAAAATCCTTAGGATAAGCAATAATATCAAGGCTATTTCAAAAGGTATCCATATTTAAGCCAAAGTGTTTTAAATTTTGACGAAGATAGTGACTGTTTGTTTTGCAATGTTTTGGAAGTTAGAGATTTGGCGACACTGGCTCTCCTCCATGTCACACACTTCTTAGGACCACCAAATCTCAAAATCCTAAAAATCCTAAGATCCTAAGGATTTTTCTATTTCAACAATGAATAGTATAAATGTGAGGTGGCTTCAGAATGACCATTCTTGTACCAAAAAGTATTAAGTATTTTTGGAAACTAAACACTTTGGCTCTTAGTAACAAACTGAGAACACCTAGTCACATACATGCTTGCTTTGCCACTTAAGGATCTTACTACCATTCCCGTCCCACTTAAGGCATGGTAATAGGTGCAGTACGTTATACAATCCAAGATAGAAGGTACTTTCTCATGATTTCTCAACCTTTAATATAACCCATTGGTAAATTTCCTTGCAAGAACTTGCCTGAGGGTATGTGCAGGATCATGATGGGCCAAAAAGTGGCAATGTGATGGGTATGTGGCTGGCAACTTTTTTTTACCCATAATTGATGAAATGAAAAGGGTTTTTAAAGGAGATTCTCAACTTTCCACCAATATAAATTATACTTTACTTTGAATTTAATAAGTAATTATTATTCATTTTCTATTTGAATTATGACTAAAGTCCTGATTGATAAGCTGATTGAAAAACATCTATAGCTTTCAAACAGTATCACATTTTTTGAATCCAAAACATGTGTCACATTCTATGCTTCACATACTCTAGGATTAAAAAAAGAAAAATTGAATTTCATGAAGTTTTGACCAAGTTAAGGTGGTCAGACGTACGAGTTTTTTATATTTTTTAAAAGTTGTAATAAAAAATTCATAATTAATTATTTACTTGGAAGAAAATTACAAAAAAATATGCATCGCATCGGGACATGAGTCCTCTACTTATATCTAAAATCTTATAAAAAAATATTATCATTTTATTGTGGTTAGGGTGGTCAGACAAACACCTACTTCTTATTTTTTCTCTGAAATTTAAGTACTACTACATTGAAATTTCAAATTTTCACCAAATAGATTTTTTTTTAAACAAATCTAGTAGTTTAGAAACTAAATTCAATTTGCTACAGATTTTATTCTTACATATTTTTGAAATAATATAGATAAATTATTCAATTTTTTACATCAAGTTGCCTAACTCTGATTTTTTTGATTTTTTTGCCACTTAAGGGCCTATTTTTTCCATGATTATCCTACACATACCCATGATTTTATTGTTGTGGGTTGTGTATCATAGTAAGTCCTCTCTTAAGGTGACACAAAGCATAAGTGTACTTAAGTATTTCTCTTCACCCAAAATTGCACAAAGCGCAAGGGGATTGGATATGTACTATAAGTGCACACAAACAAAAAAGTACACTTGAAGTGTTTCTCTTCACCCAAGATCACATGAAGCGCAAGGGGATTGGATACACACTACAAGTGTGTCATAGCAAAGTAGACACTGATTCATTTTACCGACTAAAGCTAATATTAATTCATGTTATGCACCAAACAAAATGTTAGGTTTCCTTGTTCAATTTTAACCCAAAAGACAATGATGAGATGAGGGTTCAATTTTAGTCCCATTTGAGTATTCGTTTTAAACCCAAATAAAATTTAGTGAGGTCCTACAATGTAAATTAAAAAGCATAAGAAATTGGGTTATAATTGCCCCAAAGTTTCAAACGCTTGTTACAATCATAAAACCTTAATAAGAGAATGCTTCTTCACTTTAACTTTGTGTCATCCAACCTACAACCACATTATTCTAAAAACCAAAACAATGTTAGAGGCATGTTAGTACCTTGATGAATCGAAAAAATTAAAACACATGTTGAAAAAAATCATTAAATTTCTTACCAGAGTTAGGCATCATTGTACATGATAGCATCACTCTGGTGAACATGAGCATCACTCTATAGACAAACCATAGAGCACGATAGCATTGCTATTTTTTCGGGCATCACCATTTGCAAATTTTTGATACCTCTATAAAGTATTAGTGTTGTCGTTTATTTAATCAATGTCGGTGCATGTAATAGGTGTCACTATTTAAAATGACAATAGCATCGTTGTATGGCAATGCCCTGCAAAGGTGTCACTAAAATTGTTTGGGGCGTCACTCTATCTTGCAAAATTTAAAACAAATGGAATTCAAGATAGAAAATGATTAAATTGATGCTTTTCCCTCCCTCTAGTGCTAGAATATCAACCAAGGATATTAGTATGGGCTGATTACACTTGATTCATGAATAATTGAAGAATACTCATGCCACTAATACTCAATCTTAAACAAGATCATTCAAATGAAAGATAAACTAAACATTTATTGAAATGAAACATTCTAAATATGAAAACATTTAAATGCCTACTCTAATCCATCTGAAACTTATCTTGTTTTGGAATTAGTGTCGTGTTGATGTGGAACAATGACCCTTTCCTAATACTGTGATCAGTGAGCTCGTTCCAATTGATTCTATTGAAGAGAATTGATGAAAATATTGTGATATGTGAATGAAAACATGATTTTAATCTAAAATGAGCATGATGTAAAAGCTAATATACCATGATTTTATGCTAAATGATTTATATATGCTAAGCTAATCTAAATGATATTTAAACAAAAAAGATTCAAACCTTAATTATCTAATTAGCTAAATGGATGCATGAAATCCATTAATGGAGGCTAAGATATTATGCAACTAAAAATGAACTAAGATATACTAAATGTGAGTAAAGTATGAGTGTGAGTGATTTCAACAACATAAGTTTTCTCTAAAAGATGGATGATGGATCCATTTGTCTCCAAGTAGTGACCTATTTATAGGAATGCAAATGAGAAATAAAAGGTTGAGATCAAAAAATCTAATCAATGGTCAAGGATGGAGGAGATAAGAGGCATGGGTCATGGATTCTCATCAATGGATGAGAATGCAAGATGATATTTAATCAAGGGTTCTCATTCCTTCCAAACAAACACACTTTTGACATGTTTAAAAGGTCCAAGGTTAACTTGCTCAAGAGGTTTCAAGTTTAACTTGCTCAAGAAGCCAAGTGAGAAAATTCCCTTTTTCAAATGATTGGAGGAGAGAGAATATTCTTTGGAATATTCTCATGGGTGAGGAAAAAGGATATTTAGTTAAAATTAAAACTAAATTTAATTGTGCAAAGGAGGAATATTCCAATGGAATATTCCTTTGCAAGTGGGAGGAATTTGGATTAATTAGATAAATGTTAATTAAACAAGATTTTAATCATGCAATTAAGGGATTTAGAAGAATTTAAAGTGATATTCATTAAATTAAATGATTTAATGAATGGAGAATGGTGAAATGGCATTCAATTAAATAACTTAGGGTTATTTAATTAAATAAGAAGACTTAGGGAATTAAATTAAATAGTTTGATTTATTTAATTTAATGAAATGAAATGTTAGCATGAAAGGGGGTGAATTAACCTGATTTGATGAATAAGGTTAATAGACAAAAATGATGCAATTAATTATTTATAGCTAGGATAATTTAATTAATTAAGAAAAAAGAGGATGGGTTTCAAGAGGAAATAATGTTAGTATACCTGATTCGAGTGCATGATATGATTCGGGACATTTTTTAGTGTCTACAACTACTATTAGGAATATTTCCCACTCATTCAACATGTTATTTATGTAATTTGGGCCAATAGGGAAAACCATGACTAACATAAACAATAATTATCTTCCATATGTGTAGTTGGTGGATCTTGCATGCTCGTCAACACCAATGTAATATTTCTCTTTTATATGCATGTTCAAATTTTTGGTTGGTAACATAAATATTTCAACAAATGCTCATATCATGAATATCCTCAATCTCACACCAATTATTGAAATGTTTTGGATAGTATCAATTAGTAAAAACTATTGATGCTCCTCTCTAGTAGATAGTAGATCTATCTTGGGATTTTTTGGACTAGAAGAATCTATTAGATATAATTAGACAAAGAACATATATCTAGAGCATGTTGACATGGATTAGAGCATGTCCTTTTCCACCTCATGTACCTTCTTGACAACTCATCTCCACCTCACATTCCCTTGTCCACTTCACCCTCCACATGTCAAGATGTGAGAGCTTGTGGGTTCTCAACCCACCATAGCCCTTCATCTTGACCTTGTTGGAGCAATCTTGACCCTTGAATTCTCTAGAGAATTCAAATTACTCTATAAATACCCCCTCCTCAAGGGCATTTCCAACACTTTTTGCACTCTCATAACTACATGCTGTCCATTTGAATCCTCAAGCCTTTTCAATCATTCAACCATCTTTGTTCATCATTTTGCATATTGAAGCTTGCATTTTAATCACTCAATCCATCATCTAAGGAGCACACAACCAATCCAAACAAGGGCCAATCAAAGAGGTATCAACAACAAGGGAGGTAAAAATATTTGTGTTTCATTTTATTTGCATTCCTTTTCGTTGAACCACTCTTTTGGCTAATCTTGAGGTGTCCTTGGTATTTTGTTATTCATGTTTCTTAGTTAGATTTGCACATTTAGAGCAGTAGGAATTCCAAGGTATACACTATCATTTAGAGTCCAAATTGTAATCAATCTCTAATATGATTACTCACTACCAATATAATGCAACATTTATACTAGTCCAATAAGTTGCTAGAAAAAAAAGGTATATAAATTCTATAGATAGAAATTAGAAACTAAATTTGAGATATTTCACATACCTCTATCAACTCTCCGTTGACATCTAGTCTACATGTACAAATTGCTTGCATTACAAAAAAAGAATATATTAATTTTATGATCTTGAAATTATGTTTGTTGATATTCAAATGCTCCTAAGGTGAAAATGAAATAAGTGCACTTACATTGTATAGGAGAGACATTTTCTCATCCATTATGTCTCATTTGGAATCTAGTGTCATATTTTTTGATGTTATAGCTACAAATGTCCTAAAAATTATGCAAGAAAAAAGAGGAAGCACAAACAAGTAACATGAAGTTACCCACATTGAAATTGATCTTGGATAGTAGCTTCTTTTATAGGCAAATATTGTTAGGAAAAGGTATGTTGTTCACCTTGCTAATGCTATCTATTATTTTAAAATGGATAGATCTATTAATAACATTTTTTCTAAAATATTTTTCTTACCTTTATCTTTGCCTTGGGAGTGCATTAGATTTAGACTTGGGCATGCCAAGCCTAAGGGGTTAATTGGTCCAACATGTTTAGGGATTTCATCATTTTTTCATGATTTCACCCCTTTCATGTTGATGACATTTTCTTTATTTGAATTTGATGAAATGGAAATGAATTATTTAGTAAATTTTCAGCATTATACAAATATAAAATATTCTTGATTATGAATTTAATAGGTAATTTTTAATTATCTTTTTCATGCACTATTTCTAATCTCCTAATTGATAAAATGATTGAAAAGCATCCATAACTTTCAAACCATTTCATCTTTACCAAATTTGAAAGATGTGTTACACTATATGCATTGCTAGCTATAGATTTTTAAAAAAATGAATTTTATATTTTTTAACCAAAGCTAGGTTGACTAGAAAATTACTTTTTATTTTTTTTAAAAATTCCTAGTAAAAATTTCATAACTAATTATATAATTACAAAAAAAGTCAAAAAATGTGTGTTGCATATAAGTGTGCGTTGACTCATTTACTCATATTTAAAGATTAAAAAAAAATGTTGATACTTAGATTGGCCAAAATTATACCTACTTATTTTTTTCAAAAATTATACTAGGGTAAGTGCACCATGATGGTTCCCAAAAAGGGGGCTTAAGTGGCCACTTTTTTTTCTAAAATCAGGAAATACTGACCTTGGATGTGAAATTGAGGATAGTTACACTCAAAATTTTGAGATGGAAAAAAAACAAGGATCAAAGTGCTCCGAGTCTACTTTCTAAACTACTAATTTATTTTGAAAATGATTGAGATTAAGGGGTTCAGAAGAGGGACGTACACAAATTGGTGCTATTTTTGTTAGAAAAACATAACATAGCAACTCTTGTACAACCCGAGCACAATGAAATTTTTTGTAGTATTTTTAAAATCGCTACGGTCAAAAGTTAGCTAATAGTATCTAGTTGATGCATGAATTTTCTAATAATTTTTTTATGAATATTTGATTTTTTACTAATTTTCTAAGTGGGCACTTCTTGAAAAGCAGAATTTTGGCTGTGCTCCCCCTAAATTTTTTGAAGGTGATTTTTCTTAAAGTAATTTTTCAAAATTTGTAGAATGGAGTCTAGTTTCTAAAAATGTAATTTATTTGAAATTTTGATGAACGGTTAATTTATAATGAAAAAAATACCAAACACTGCTTTTTGGTGAAAAAGAGACATACAAACAAAAGAAATTATGGATGAAAGGCTTAACATTGTTAAAAAGTGAAAAAAATTACATCATTAGATAGCTAAGAGAGAACCTAACATTACCCATGTGTTTGATTTTGTCGATATTGAACCAAATGCAATCCTGATGGTGAGCACAAACCTGATTATGTGAAAAAATTATAGAATTTGCAAAAACACATCTTTGGTCATTGGGAATTCCCTCCAAGCCTTTGAGTTGGTATTCCAAGGAAAATACCAATGCTAAGGCTAGGGAATTCCCAAAGCAAAATATAACGCGAGCGCATTATAACGTGCTTGGGTTATGTCCTAGTTTTGACATTTTTGCTTGTCCGGGATACATGTCAAGCAAGACAAAATGTGTGCGCATTATAATGCACTCGCGTTATGTCTTCATTAATGTTAAATGCCACTTTATTGAATATTTTTTGATATATTTGTATGTTTTATGTACATGTATGTTGGTGTGTCATGTATATATGTATGTATGTATGCCTATATGTCTTAGTGCATGTATATTGTATGGATGTAGGATTTTATGTACATATGTATTATGCTTGTATGTATTTATGTATGTCTTTAGAGGGAGGGATAATTTTAAGAGAGAGAG